>OMKZ01022110.1:0-19470 GCA_900302535.1 Neoniphon sammara | reverse complement strand
TGTTTCATACCTCATTTTAAAGCTGCAATAATTGACCGTTTAGACTCAATTCACTTTTTTTTTTTTTTTTTTTTTTTGGTCAATTGAGCCTAAGTGGTCTTCACCTGAATCAAGAAATTTTGTTTATTGCAGCTTTAAAAGAGCTTTTAAATGCAGTTGGACTGTTATCGTCATGTGAAACAACAGAATTTAAAATGCTGCCATGATATGACTGATAGACCATAAACAGTAATTTTATATTGCCCAGCCCTAACACTCACACACACACACACACACACACACACACACACCTCTGACTTTAGCTGAGTGATATTATTTAGGTGGAAAATAAAGTGAGACATGGGCAGTCACAAAACATCCACGGCTCTCTCAGCCTGAGGTAGATTCCAGGTCCAAACTCTGCTCCCCAGCTCCCTGTAACTTCCAATATCCACCACTCATACCTCCAATCCCTTCTCCGCAGCAGGAGGCAGCAATAACAGCGGCTCCATGACATGCAACAGAGACACCACTAACCAGAACCAGTGCACTCCAGTTTATTTTATTGTTATACAATTGACTTTTCATTCTGTTTTTCTCCCTTTTCAATCCCTCTCTGTCTATTTCTCCTCACACCTCAGCAACAGAACATGATGTGGACATTTAACTGTTTCCACAAGTGCTTCAACATGGCATCAATTATGTTCAGAGGAGTCCGGTGAAACTGATGACGCTTGGCGAAGAGCTTCATCTGCAGGAGATCATTCACCCGACCACAGGAAGGATTCTTCTTTCATGCCACCTGGGTCTCGTACATGACCTTTGCTCTTTGCAGTATCATTTCCGGATGGGTTTCTGGGGTAATGATTTAAGCTAGAGTTGGATTTGTTTACTCTGTCTGTACTACTCTGCACTGAAGGAAGCTTTAAAAATAGCGGACCTGCTAACAAGTCTGCAGAACAATCTGAAGCCTGCTGGTCTGACCACTAATGAGGTCAAAGGGCAGGCACCAAATACATTTGAGTCAAAGGTCAAACGAAGGATCAGGGTGCAGCCTGGCTGACAGGCCCAAAGTTTCAAAAGAACTTCATTTTAGCTTCACTCAAACTCACTTGGTTTCCTCACTCATCTCACTCTTTTGAAAGGGTTTTGTGTCTCTGTCTTTTTCATCGATGCTCACCTAATTTCATCATTTCTTCATTTCCTTTCCCACATACAGTATATATTTTTATTGTTTTATATTTCTACTTCTTAGTGGCTTCTTCTTATCGTCTTTCTAGTACAGTGCAATCGTCTGTCTGATCCCTTTTCTTTCTTTCTTTTTCATTTTCCCTCTTGCATTTTCTCTTTTTCTATTTCCCTGAATCTCCCACTGTGGTTCACAAGGATCCCAGGGAGCACAGAAAAAGCCCACTGGAATTCACTATATTTAAACAACACACACATACACACACATACACACACACACATACACACACACACACACACACACACTTTCCCTCACACCCGCACATGCCTGTTCATCTAAGTACACAGTCACACGGCTGCAGCTGATGTATGTGTGCAGATGTGTGTGTGTGTGTGTGTGAGAGAGAGAGAGAGAGAGAGAGAGAGAGAGAGAGTGTGTGTGTGTGTGTGTGTGTGTGTGTGTGTGTGTGTGTGTGTGTGTGTGTGTGTTTGCATGTATGCACGCGCATGAGTCAGAGGATCAGCCTCAGATATTGATATTGATGACAGGCATGCTAAAAGATTACGGATCTTACAGTTTTTTTTTTATCAAGTTTTGATGAAAATTTCTTATTACAAATAATGCTCACTGCCACAGGTCCAGTAATAACAGTCAGCCTACAAAATAAAACTGGGAGGAAAAAAAAAGCATTTAAAATCTGAAAAATAAGCCCACCCTCTTGTGGCTGATAAAGGGACTACAGAACCTTTCATAATTCTGGGATGAAGTTGCCCTCGAGTGCTGAAGTGCTGTGAGTGCTGAAATAGCAGAGCTGACCCCAGAACAGTGTCTAAGAACAAATGAATGGATCACACGTTTGATAAAAGGATGGACGGGTGGTTTGCTATATACACGTACGTGAGATGGGTCCAGGCCCGGGCAGCGATGCCCTCCTCGTGCAGCACATTGTGACTCAGATTCAGCAGTTTCAAATGGACACACCCGCTCAGAGCCTCTGCTGCCACACTCGCAATCTGATTGTCACTTAGCCTCAGCTCCTGCATGAAAAGAAAGACATAAAGACAAAAGGGGAATAGAAATTATGATCTTGTGCCTCATTTACGGCAGCAGGAAGGTGTAGTGAGTACAGAGGGAAGACCTGGGTTCATGGGTCATGAATTTCCATCCTGCTGTTAACTTGCATTTGTGTTTTTTTCTAAATGTAATGAATTCTCCATTCGATGATCAGGCCCATATTATCAAACTGCAGGCAGGGATACTGCCACATCTACAGTTTTAGACCAACAGCAATTTTAGACCAATGCATTTAGACCAAAGCTCCTCAACTAGTTAGAGATCATCAAGTTTAGGCGTGTGTTTGCTCAGGTTAAGATAAGGGTAAGGATCTGGGCCTGTTGTAAATAATCTCTCTACTTCAGGGCCTCTGTCAGCTCTGTCTAAATCTGCAGTGGTTCCCTGGGCCTGCAGTTTGGCTGACCTGTAGGGAGGGAGGAAGACCCTGAGGAAAGGAGCCGAAGCGGTTGTTGTCCAATCGCAGGGTCACAAGCCCCTCTAGTGGTTTGAAGGCTAAAGGAGACACATTGCCCTCATAGAGAAAATTCCCTTCCAGCTCCAGAGACAACAGGTTCACCAAACCTGGACAGAAAACAATAATCACCATTATCATCATCAATAACATCATTGTCATCTGCATGCAGACACAAGTGACACTCCCTATCTCTCTCTCTCTCACACACACACCCACACTCTTACCTTTGAGGCAGTGAGGTGTGAGCACGTCAAGCCTGTTGCTGTTAATCTTGAGTTCCTCCAGAGATGCTGGCAGTACTGGGATCCTGGTTAGGTGGTTGCCATCTAGGTGCAGCTTCTTCAGAAAGGTCAAGTTCTATAAAAACACACAGGACAAAGAATAAGCCAGAAATTTAAGCTGCAGTAAGCAGAATGGATAACTCTTTCCGTCCCCAGCTTGCTCAGCTGGACACAATGACACAATTCACACAACTGCACCAAATGATAGAATATTAAATCCACACATCTCCTTTTTGCCATCCATCATTTAGTATTTCGGGTGAAGCTATCCTACGTGGCTTTTCATTGAGAGCTGGTGCGGTTGATGTGTGTCAAGTAAGAGCAGTGGACCACGTCTCCACACCAGCATCCCTCCAGCCAGTCTACTAACCCTCTGTCATTACTTGGAAATGGGCAGAGGAAGAAAAAATAATTTCTACCCCTATAAATAATTTCCTTTTTATCTCCGCATCATTGGCTGCAGCTGTTTTCCGAATGATCTGTTCAGCCAATAGTGAGTGAGCGGCTCCGTGGTGCCATGCTGTGATTGGTCAGAGTGTGGTAGGATGCCTTGGTGTGGTCAGGGTTTGTGTTTGGCCTGTGGTCTCTGCCCTGTGGTCATTTAGAGACTGCCAGTCAGACTTTATTCTTAGAGGAGATTAGTTAATGCATCTCGACCTATAAAGTGTTCCTATAAAATGGTAATGATTCAGAATATAGTTTTGATTCATGTCATAATGGAATGTGCAGTAGCCAACAGTACAGTGTCTTAAAGCAGGAAAAGATAACCTTCAGTAAAACCCTTCATATGGCGGTGGGACGAACGGCCAAGCATGGTGAAAAATACAGAATACAGCTTGAAAGATACAGTTAGAGTATTTGCATTTGAGTAACAGTCTGGGTCATTGAGACTGACAGAAAAGAGTGTTGTGGATAATGGCTGAACAGAGATGAAATATGCACACAGTGTAGAGGTACTCACAGACAGCAGGTTTTGACTGAGTGACTCATCATCCAATTTGTTTCTGCTCAGATCCAGAGTCTCCAAATTTGGGAGACCAGAGAAACCTTCTGGAGCGATGTGACTGATGTCATTCTCTACAAAGACATATCACACAGGTCATGTTGACAGATAAGTAGTCCTTAGAAGCACTTCTCTTTTGCTTTGGTAATTATGTTAAAACAGTGCAAATAATTTGGGTAATGGCGGCACCTAGTGGCCAGGAGAAAATTTGTACTAGATGCACAGTAGGGGATAACAGTGGGTCAAGTTCCCTGTTTTGATCCAGGGATGCTGAAGGCAAATTACGCTTCAGCTGATGTTCACTTGACATCTTTGTACCATTTCTTTACTTTGATTTGGATCAATGTGAAGGAAATTTCTTACTTTGCTTGCTAATTTTCTCCCACTTTGATTCACTCAAACTTTGTTGGGACCAAAATGGCACACTAGTTTTAAATTTCATAATTTGCAGTCTTCACCTGTTCATGCAATATACTGCCTGCTGCAACGGAAATATCAAACCATGTTATCATGGATAATAATTACAAATCATGAGTACATTTAAATGTATTAAAAAATAGAAGCACATTCAACATGTCTGTTGGCAACAAAGTGGCCATTGAAACTTACAAATAAGCTGCAATAGGTTTTATGATGTTAATATTACGCTGTCTCCTTTTTTCCAGTGCCCATTTCTATGCCGTACCACCCAGCTAAGCAGAAACATACACTGATTCTCTACAGTGAATTCCCCATTCTAACACACACACACCCACACACACACCCACACCTGCCAGGTCTAGCTTTGTGACCTCCAGGTCGGTGATGACTGGCAGGTGAGTCATGCCGACGCCTCTGCAGCTGATTTGTCCATCAGCAGTCTGACATTCTGCAGGAAGCGACTCTGTGAAGTTGGTGTACGCCTCTGTCTGATTGGTGGGAGATTCAGTGCCTTCTATTTCTTCTTCTTCTTCCTCCTGCTCCTCCTCTTCCTCCTCCTCCTATCACAGAGCACATTCAAAGGGATATCAAACGCTGCATAAAGTGGGTGTTTCTATAAACTAAAACATACAATGTTTTATGTTGGTACAGTATATAGCAACCCAAACCTCCTCCTCATCCTCATCTTCTTCCTCATCCTCTTCATCATCATCATCATCATCATCATCTTCATCATCATCCTCATCATCATCATCCTCATCCTCATCCTCATCCTCTTCTTCTACTGCTTTCTCTTGATCCATTAACCTTCTTTTCTCAGCATGAAGTTCCTTCAGTACAGCCATTAGAGCGCCCGTCACCTGCCCTCCAGTCCCCCTCCAGCCTGGCAGGGAACGCCCCAGTCCTGCCTGTCCCAACAGGAGACTACTTAAAACAACTGACATGATATTCCCATAGAGTATAAAAATGTCCACCACCACCATACTCTTAAATCAGACTATGACATGGTTGAAAAGGAGTTAGGAATTGACCCATATGTTAGAAAATACAAGCTGTATTCTTTACTTGCAATTATACATCTCTGTACACGCAGTATATAAAAGTAACTTTCTCTGCATACCAGTCTGTATGCAGTGGCCTCGACTGTAGCTGCATGTCTCCTCTTCCCCCAGGTTCCTCTCCTGCCTCTACGAGTCTCCAACTGAATGAAATCAGCTATTTGCTGCTCCATCAGTTTCTCCTCCTCTGCCTCAGTCTGGAGACGATCATCCTCACTCCCTTCTTCACCCAGAGGAGACCACCAGGAAAAGCAAAGTAGAGAAACAAAGAAATGAAGAAGCTAGACTTTGACTCTTGTATATGGGCCAGCAAAGTGAAAATGATTTGAATGAGTAAATATTTCAGTGCCTATGAACATAATGAGATAATGAGAGGACAGAAAACATTTGAAATATAGTGACAGCTTACCAGTAGGGAGGCTTGTAGTTGCTACTTGTTTGTCTGACTGTGTTGTTAACACATCAGTCCCTGGTAGGTGAGTGGTTTCTGTTTCTGATGTGGCAGCCACGGTTGCACCCATTTTGTACGTGGAGTTCAGGCTTTGTCCTGATAAAATCATGACACTCAGATGAAAGCACACGGTCCATATCCTTAGCACCTGCATCATAGAAGTTTACTGAATCCAAGGTATGACAGCTGGAGAGTAAAGTCTAAAACTTCTGGAACTTCAGGACTACAGTTGAGATCGTCCAGAGAGGAGGACTGAGTGAATCCACAGAGAGGGCAGACACCACGAGCAAGAAAATCCAGTGAGCCGAGTGACTGTTCACCTCAGGAGTGAGTGAGTGATCACCTCAGGACACAAACCACCACAAACTTTGGAATTACAAAAAAAGCAAATTATACTGGTAAATGTAAATGTTATGTTGCAGAGTAAACCTAAAGCAATATTTGCACCTGCCCAATCCACAGTGAACGATGTAAATAGAGGGAGAGCAGAATGACGGGAAGGAGTATCTAGGAGGTGGAGAAGTCAAAAAATAAACTCTCACATTGTTAACAAAGGTCTTCGTTCATCACGGCACGAAATACACAGACCTCCCCCTCTTCTTCCCCTCTCCTCTCCCCTCTTGTACTAACACTTGGTGGAAAGACCCAGAGAGAAAGAGAGAGAGAGAGAGAGAGAGAGAACAGGATGTTAGAATGGATGGGATACAAAGAGCGAAAAAAAAGAGGGGAAAATCTGGAATAAAAAAGTCTTTGATTTCATGTGTGTGATATATCACTCTATTCATCATATAAATTTTTGATTCACTTTCAGTGTTTGTCCTGATTGCATTAGACTACAATATGGGTATCATAACCCAATCTAGACCTGTTCCAGCTATAATAAAGCATTGGCAGACATACAGTTGAGGTTGGAGTCATCATTGTTTGGCCAGGCTCCACTGGCATCTATGTATGAAAAGAAATACGACTACTGAGAAATGAACGATGGGCCCGTCTATACGTACATACTGTAAACACACACACTCTGCAAGGCTTACACATGTACGCTGGTGTGCGTGCACCCTCACACTGAGTCTAGCAGGTGCCACTGGCTGAGTGTTGAGCCTAACTGGGATTTTCACTGTGGGGTGAAACCTGTTGACAGCCTCTCTTTATTTGCCCAGCAACCACACACGCACACAGTTTAGTCTGTCAAAAGCTGTGCACATATGGTCAAGTCTCAGACAACAGTTACTTGACAAGATTCATGTTCATCAAAATGTACATTGTCACTTCTGTTTGGAAATTAAGTCTAAATCACATATAATTCCTGGTAATGTGAAGGTTGGCATAATTGATGTGAAACATTCTCGTCATTCATTGGACTATATTTGGTGACTACAGTGCAACCCAGACATGCTCCAAATGGCCCAGTGGACTATTTAACACTAAACACTCAAACATTTATGTCCAAATGTGCCCCGCCAAGGTAAACAGTGATGAATCCAAAACACAATTCATATAAATCCTGACAGGGACATGCAGTAATCCTCTGACCATCGTCAGCCTCCTCCTTAACCTCAGTCTGACACATCTCCCCAGATTACCACTTTCCACTGCAGAAAATGGCACTGAGGTCCAGAATACTTCCAATATAAATACCTAAGCTGTTTCCTAAGCCTTTAGCCTCTTTCCACTGCCCCTCCTGTGACCTATTACCCCCTACCACCCTCGATAGGGATTTATCTGCATCTTTAGCCTTATTTCCTACTCATATGGTAAATGTGGCTTAGTCTAACCATGGCTAATGCCAGCCTTGTAACATGGTAAATGGGCTGCATTTATATAGCACTTTCCTAGTCAACTGACCATTCAAAGCACTTTACAACATATGCCTCACATTCACACACTGATGGCAGAGGCTGCCATGCAAGGTGCCAACTTGCTCATCAGGAGCAGTTAGGGGTTCAGTGTCTTGCTCAAGGACACTTCGACACGCTCTCTGGAGGAGCCGGGGATGGAACCAGGAACCTTCGGATTACTACATGACCCACTCTGCCTCCTGAGCCATGTCGCCTCATGGATGACACTTACCTGGAAAAAACACTCACCATGCAAACATTTTGATTACTCAGTATCTTTCAGTTAAGGGGAAAAAAAGACCAGTGGGCTTGGGTCAATTTTTTATTTATTTATTTTTATTTCAGCACACCAGAGCAATGTTAATGTGTTGACATAGGTGACAGGTGACTGGGAATCCTCACTACCATCAGTGCCACTGTGAGACACTTGTGGTCAGTGATCATCAGATGAAGACTTCATTATCCAACTAGTAGAATTATTCACAGTGGGTTAACAAAAAAAAACACAGTTCTCTAGCACAGCACCAGTGATAAAGGCCATGACTTAACACCAACATACTAGACTGATGAGAACCAGCATAACAGTGCTTCACAGAAAGTGAAAGGCGTGAATTCCAGTCATGCAAAGAAACTTTTACCTAGGGGAAACATGAGGCATGGTATGAGGAAGAGAAATGATGACCTGGAATGTGCACAAGTTGCGGCCTGACTGTTCACAATGGATCATAATATTGCCTGGATGGATTGCTGGTTATGGTATTAACTTTTCAAATCAAACTCTCACAATGCATTTACAGTATTTGGTGATGCTGTATCTATGAGCTGTTGGCAACATAAAAAAAAACAGTCACACTGGATACAAAACAGGAATGTTGTTAAGCAGGAAGAGAACATTAGTACCCATCTACAGTAGAGGGTGCGAGAAGGTGCATACACCAGAGGTTTACTGGGAGCAGTATTAGCACTAAGGGGTTAGGGTTCAACAGCACTTCATTCTTGTCCCTTTGCTACTCCCTGCCTGACAGTCAGCTAGCACTACTATAACAAGATCAACACACTGCACTTGAGTGGAAGCCACAAGATGGCACTACAGCATAAACGAGTTTATAGTTCTGCATGTGACAGTGCCACGTAGCTGCAGGCTGAGTTGTGGAGAAGTACGAGTGAGAAGGGGCCGAGACAGAGAGCAGGAGAGCAGGTGTGCCCCTTAGTTTGCAAAGGTCTGACGCACGGTGTGGGCGATGTGCTTGGCACTGATGCCAAAGAGGTCCAGGAGCTCCTGGGGCTTTCCGCTGCGGGGCACGCCGGCCACTGCCAGGCGGGTCACCACGATGCCAGGCTCCTCACCCACTGCTGATAGCACTGCCTCACCAAGACCACCTGGGCATGAGACAGAAGAACCATGAGTGAGGCCTGAACAACATCCCAACACTGTTCACATTGGCCATGTGAACAGTGTGTCATCATCCAGTAGACACTCCAGCACACAAACAGAGCAACCCACCCTCTTTGTAGTGATCCTCCACAGTGATGATCCTGCCTCCAGTGGCTCTGGCGCTTGCCAGGATGGTGGCGGCATCAAGGGGCTTGATGGTGAATGGGTCAATCACACGAATATTTATCCCTTCAGGAAGAACATAAGTTTAAAAATGTTACTTACGCTGTGCCAGCTAATTGAGCGGCAAATGACATCATC
The DNA here is from genome assembly GCA_900302535.1 of Neoniphon sammara. Taxonomy (NCBI): domain Eukaryota; kingdom Metazoa; phylum Chordata; class Actinopteri; order Holocentriformes; family Holocentridae; genus Neoniphon; species Neoniphon sammara. Next base: position 10,024 of record OMKZ01022110.1, on the reverse strand, counting down.
TCCTAAATTAACATTAGATTTGAGGGAAGGAGTTATCAAATTTGCATCTCAAGTTGCAGTTTCTCTATTTATCCACTAGAGGGCAATCTGAGCTTACCCTCGCTGGCCAACATGTCAGCAGCCGTGAGGGCCTCATGCAGAGTCACACCAGCTCCAACAACTGTCACCTTGTCTTTGTCAGACTGACGCACCACCTAAAGGCAAATACACACAAACAGCTTTTTCCCATCCTGAACCAAAGGTTTGAGGTGTTCAATTCCCATCACTGGTTTACAGGGTGTAGCCACTACTTACATTGATATTTATCTATTGCCAAGTTCAATTTCTTGGAATATCATCATGGAAAAGCATCTTTACCTTGGCCATGCCCAATTCAAACTTCTCATCTGGGGAGTAGAGGACTTTGGTGTCTGGTCTGCTGGTACGGATGAAACAGATGCCCTGAGGATAAACAGCAACATGTTATAACAAAGACGGGAATGTTACTTCCACACTCTTGCAAACACAGGCTGCCTGCCATGAGTACCAACCTTGGTGTTGGCTGCCAGCTCCACAGCCCTCTCTGTGGAAACTCCATCAGAGGGGTAGAACACTGTGCATGTTGGGATAGCGCGGAACATGGCCAGGTCCTCCAGGGCCATCTGAGATGGGCCATCCTCACCTGAGGGCAGAGTGAGACTGGTTTGGGGATACAGTAAACTTACTGTACCTTACATATGAGTAGAAGCACTCAGAAGAAAAGCTTACCGATGGAGACTCCACAGTGAGACCCAACCAGATTGACGTTGGACTGGGAGATGGCTCCCATACGGATCTGGTCATAGGCTCTGGAGAAAAAGGCTGCAAATGTGCTGGCGAATGATACTGTGCGGTCACGGGTGGCACAGCCAATGGCAACCCCCACCTACAGCAACAACATAAGACATCAGCTGTATAAGGTTACTTTTAATGACCGTCAATGTGATTAGGCAAGTCTAGGTGTAGAAGCTCACGTAAACTGGCCACAGGGCAAGAGCAGTGGAGGGATTGGGATTATGGAGACAGTGAATGAATAGTAACAGATTAGACTGATTTGGAACAGATTATGTTAGTAAAGAGTATAGAGCAAGCAAGTTAGAGATCATCCCTCTTCCATGGTACACTAAGCTTGATGAGCCAGAGTTGAAGTTGAACTTATGCAGGAGCTGCAGACCATAACATCTACTGGGATCTAGCATAACTATATTCTTGCAAAAAAAAAAAAAATCCAGGCAATGACAAACTTTAAATGGCTGTAATAGATAAAACAGTGTTTAAAGGTTGAAATTCATGCAGTCAGAATATTCAAACCACCCCTGTTACTACAGCAAGTATTTCATACCATGTTCTGTTCAGCGATGAAGCACTCAATGTAGCGGTCAGGGAAGGCCTTCTTGAAGGTCTCTGAGAATGTCGAGTTTTTGGTGTCTCCGTCGAGGGCCACCACTCTCTGGCTGGACTGGCCCAGCTTGGCCAGGGCAACACCGTACGCACGCCTTGTTGCAATCTGACAAGACAGAATGGAGGAAGAGAAAGAATAAGAAATGGCAAAAAGAGAAGAAATATACAAGTCATCAAGTGGTCTTCAAACCATCATTGTTTACATACTGTATGTCGATGCTAACAGAGACCACTATGCCTTATGTAGGTTAAAAAGGGTTATCTAATCTCAGGTGTTGATAATGGTCAGTAGGAGACATGGCCACCACCCACTTCGTCAGACTCTTTTACTCTTAAAAAAAAAAAAAAAAAAAATCACATGGGTTCGCCTACGTCATGGTGAACTTCAGCCCACTGACTACCGATGCTGCTTTGGATCCAGTATAAGATTACTACATGTTTCTATGGTCTACGAAATCCAGTCTGACATTCTAGCTTGCACAAAGGAAAATGGCACACAGGACAACCAGTGAGTGAAACTGTTCCAACAGTATCGACGAGATACCTTGTCTCCCTTGTTGTAGGCTGGGGGTGAAGGCAGGGAGATGGGGCTGAGGTCTGCAGGGGCTGTGTCCTCATTGGGCATCTCAGGGCACAAGGTCTTGTTGGGGACCTGGATCTGACTCTGTAGGTCATTCAGGAGGTCATCCACACGATCCTTAGGGATGGGCTTGCCGTGCCAGTTATCCAAGTCCTCAATGTCTACAGCCAAGGGAAGAGGAGCAACAAGTGTCAACCATTTCAGAGCATAAAATTTTGGCTTGGTGAGCAAAGTCTTCACAGTATAACAGATTCACTCACTTTTGAGTCCTTTGCCTTTGAAGGTCTTGGCGACAATGCAGGTGGGCTTGTCCTTGACCTGCTGAGCCTGCCAGAAAGCCTTGCACAGCTCCTCGACATCATGGCCATCTACAACATACGTGTTCCACCTGCACAAACATGTCACAATTTAAGCATAACATATTACCCGCTGCAATAAATATTAACTCACAACAATAAGACAGAAGACAGTACTTTCGAACAAAACATGTTAAGCATCAACCTTATTAACTAGCTGAGGGGGACCAGAGATAGAGAAGAGGGTTCAAGAGGACATAGGGCAAGGGGGACTAGAGGGAACCCTCTGTGATGGACTGACAATGTGCAAGAGATGGTCAAGTTTAATATCTACCCAGTTTAATATCTACCGAAACATTTTCACTGTTACTATGGCACAGGAAAATCCATACCGACAGTTTTTGAAACATATCAGAAAGATATTTAGGTCCTGATTTCAAAAATAAGTTCATATAGTGATAACCAAAGACACTGTTTCAACTTATTTGGATAGAAGAGAATGGAGAAAACTCTTGGTGGTAGACTCGTGTGTTTTGTTAAGTGCTGCTGTGTTACAAGTGTGGAGCTGGGCACTGACCCAAAGCTTTCACAACGCTTGCGGTAGGTTTCCATGTCGTGCTTCAGGGGTGCAGCCTCACTCTGACCAAGCCGGTTAACGTCCATGATAGCCACCATGTTGTCAAGCTTGTAGTAGGAGGCGAAGGCCATTGCCTCCCACACTGAGCCCTCAGAACATTCTCCATCACCAAGCAGACAGTACACACGGTAACTACAAAAAAGACAAAGGGAAAATTAGCATCACTTTTCTGCATAACAAGGAACTACATAAGTTACTGCAGGACAAATGAAAGAATGAACTAAATCGAAGAGGAAAGTAAAGCCGGACTGCAACACAGTTCAAATCTTGCCCCATCAGGGCAGTTCAGACTCAACCACTGATCTTGACTAAATGCTTGCCATCCCATCAGGGAGCCGTGCTGATAAGATGATAGGGCAAAGATGATAATGAAGATGAGAGATCACACATTAGTTGATTTTATCTTTCAGAAAGATTAATACCAATAATTCATACAATTAAAAAAAAACAGGAGGAATGAAATTTTATCCATTGTTTGTGCATATCCTCACCTGGATTTGTCAAAGTATTTCCCAGTGTAGGCCATTCCACAGGCGGCCCCTAGACCCTGTCCCAGAGATCCTGTAGCCACATCAACAAAAGCCAGGTTCTGGTGGACAGAAAATGCATGATAAGGATGATACCAATAACAGAATACAGATAGAACACGGCGGTGGACTTGTTAATAATGGAACATTGGAGTAACAAGTCGATTAACAGGAACCCAACAGTGATTCCAGACTCACTGGTGTGGGGTGCCCCTCCAGCTCACAGTCGATCTTGCGCAGGTTGAGCAGTTCAGACTCCTTCACATAGCCTGCCTCTGCCCAGGCAGCGTACAGGACAGGTGCAGCATGACCCTGCAGCCAGAGAACATTTACAGACATTGACTGTAACCAATCTGAGATGTACCGGCCAATTGCAAAATAGTAATATACATAAGACCAGGCAGATGTGTGCCAACCTTTGACAAGACAAAGCGGTCGTTACACTGGTTGCGAGGGTCATTGGCTTTGTAGCGCATGGTATTGAAGAACAGCACAGACATGAGTTCGGCTGCGCTGCAACATGATGTGGGGTGACTGTGGGGAGAGAAAGAGACAGACGGCTTGTTGGCAAGAGTTCAGAGTAACAAGCAAGCTTTTGTTTGGACACCATGCAAACTCATGCACGTTATTGCATTCAAGAACACTCACATTTGGCCTTGACAAATAGCTGAAGGCCAATGCCAGTGAAGGCCAGTGAAAATAAGGATGTTACAGTTTATTTTACAGTTTATTTATTTCGGTATAACATTAAAAGACCCAATTGTGTACAAATCAGCAATTCCAGGCAAGCATGACATCTTCACACAAACTTCAAAACAAATTTAACAGATTAGACCAAAATACAAGCACAGACATAGCCTTGGGATTAATAGCAGTAACACTCCCATATCAACCAATTCCTTGTTTCTCTGTAATATGATGTTCTATCAGTTATGCCACTTCAGAGCCCTCAAATAACATTTAACTCTCAACAGATAAGCAAGGCAATCTTGTGAAACTGTTAGTTGCTGAACAGTGGTCTGAATATCGTAATCCCCAGGTTTAGAAATCCCACATGCGTTGCCCAATGGGAGTTCAGCTTCCCTCTGTGGGTTACTCGAAAATGTCAACATATGACCAACTCTGGAAACAAATTTGGTTATCTTATTCAAACACTTGGCTTGCTCAGTGTTAATTTGCATTCCAAAAAATATCCAGCACTCTGTTGCTCCATTTACCCCTCGTCCTTCCATGGAGAGATAACCTGCTGAGAGATAACTGAATTAAGTCCCATCAACATCACTGATATATAAGTATTGAAGCCTCAAATAAGTCAGATGTATTGTTCCACTCTGTTCAGGGAATGAACAATAGCAGATGTTGAGTGTATAGGGTGTCAGATCTTGATGACAGCCTTCACTGAAGAAAAGAAGTGAGGAGTATCAGATGATTTCTAGATAGAGTGGCTGTCCTGAGACAGGCCAGGCATTGTATAGGACACTCATGGTGGAACTCATCCATTTCCTTGTCAAGTGTGAGAAGGAAGTGATAAAAACTGGTTTCCCAACAAACACACATTCTTTTTGAAATTTGCATAAATTGCATAATATAAGCTCTCTTGGAGGAAGTAATGCTAATAAAATTAAATATCATTTGGTAACGTAATACAGCGTGGACAATGGCGTTTACTGTCTAGCTGAATGTACCATACCAACTGGTATGGTACTGGGGGTAATGCCTGACTGATGCTATGAATAACAATTCAACAAGGAAACCTCTGAGATTGCCAAAAGAAATTATCCCTGCTTGGCCTTGCTCCAGTAAATTGTTTCCCAGGGCGAATCTACCACATATAAAGAAAAGTTTGGTTGTTTCTGGAAAGGGAGATGCTATATCTCTGATACCTCTGGCAGCATGAAATGCATGAGATGAAGCAGTACTACAGGTGACTCGCCCATTTGTTGTCCACAGCATGTCAGTGATGTATTACAAGCAACCAATAGGGGTGTACAGGGATAACTGCTTTCCTGAATGTAATTTTAAGATGAACATCTGCAGCTGCAGCTTTGAAGTCAGAGCATCACACCGACCACGAGACTTTACTCTCCCGTAACCATGTGACGTTTGTAAAATGGGCCAGTGCTAAGCTAGCCGTGTAGTTTAAGACAGACTTGGCCCGGTTTAAGAGACGCCTTGGAAATAAAGTTGCTGTGAGTTTAAGAAAAAAGGCGTAACGCTGTCGCGCTCCAATACAACTTCGTGATAATGAAGCCAAATTTCCACCAACGTACCGTTAGAGCTCTTAATACGCCCACCGAATCGTTAGCTAACGTTAGCCTCTTAGCCTAGATTCATAGACAACTTGATGAGTCCAGTAAGATTACATAATTAGTTGGTGCGATAGCTTAGTTTGCTGCTGTGCTAGTTTCTCGATACCGCGTGAAGATTATCGGCACGTGCAGCAAGGCCACGCAGGTGGAGCGTGCCGTGCTCGATGCTTCTCTACCGGGCCTTAACCTCCAAAGCAGTTATGTAATACTCCTGTGTATATCGCTACAGGGAATCCGACCGATTCTAGCTAACACTAAACAAGTTTAAATAACTTACCCGGAGTTTGATGCGCACGTTGCCTTGATGGAGTTGATCCTAAGCTTGTTGGCGATATCTTTGAGCGCCTGCAGGGTTTTTTCGTCGGGCTTGTGGTAGCTAGTCATTGTTTCTTGATGTTTGAGAGTCGCGTCCACTTAATGAATGTTAACCGCAATTATTTTCAGTCACAACTGCTTCCCGGTGTGTCTAGGTGTGTGTGCCAATGACAGCGGCCCAGGGCAAGTACAACTGAGGAGGAGAAGGAGGAGGGGATAGAGGGGCTTTATGTCTGCTTCAGGAACCACTCCCACTTAGGTCAGTCATTGGAGGAATAGTAGTGGCGCAAGATGCGCAGGAGAAGGAGATCCTGCTTTCACCAGCTTCTGATATCGGGATAATTTTGTTCTCTTATATTGTTAAAAGCATATAATCAGAAAATGAAAGTAAAAGCACCGAACCTTAAAAACAAGCCTAAAATGTACAGTGTATAGAAACTTGCCTAAAGATACATGGCGGTAAGTCTATGAGGAAATGCAGACTACGACAACAAAAATATGCGCTTGTCAGTGAGTTGTTAACCAGACTTCCTGGCTGGTGCATCCATGGAAAGTAATTATATTGCTACTTGTGGCTGCTGTTTACAGAGTGTGCATTTTAACATTAACTTTAAGATAAAATCATTATATTCTATGTAATTACATGCTCTGCATGAATTTTCCAGCCACATCTAATACACACGTTGACACTGTCCCTTTAAACCAGACTGTTGGAACTGTGGCTGGATGGCTGCCAACAAGGAAATAGTGACTGATTTTGCAGTTTCATTCTTACTCAGGGAAAGATCATGGTTGGTTAAGCCAGTAGCAAGGCTCAGATATCCCCATCTACTTTCTTATTCCTTAGTCATTGAAGCCTATTAAAACTTGAGATATATATGCACTTGCAGTTCATTTTGAAGATGACAATGTAAACAACACATATCAACAGTTTCAGTGTTTTATTGTTTTAGAAAAATAGATGGGCAATTATGAGGACACTGATTTATCTTCATGTATGAGAGTTTGTGGTTAATTCAAATATATTATACAAGATAACACAAATGAGTTATTTTGAAAATATACATAACTGCACACCTGTCATGGTTTCAGCTATACAACCCTTTTATGCACCCAGAGTTATATAATTAGATGTACTTTCTCTGTCTGTCTCTGTCTCCAATGTACACAGCCATCCATCTATCCACACCTAGCCCATACTGGAAAAGGATGACATGTTTAAAACACTCCCTCATTTCAGCCATCATTAGTGGTCCTCTGGCTCATGGTACTTCCTCTTCCTTAAGTTCCTGAAATGACAAACATGCAGTTAGAAAAAGAGATGCCTTTACCTGGCTGTGTCAAAAACTGCTTAGGGAGAGAGAGAGATGTTTGTCTACTTTACGTTGATTCTTTCCTGGGCTTCAGTCCTCTCCTCAGAGGAGACGGGATCCTTGTCAAGTCTCTCCAGCTGCGGCAGGTGAGCAAGCACCAACAGGCGATAGTCATTCGTCTCAGCCAGAGGATTCTCAGAAAGGACCAAAGCTCGCAAGGTGTTCGACACAGACCCGAGGAATTGCAGGGCATTCTGATTTGAGATCATGTTGCCTCTGATTGAGAGAGATGGATACAGAGAGAGATGGTGAAAAATGAGAACTTGCTAAAAGGTTATCCAGTGTTTTGTGTATCTTGCTTCATGATTTTGTATATGTTGAACTGATCACCACTATGATGGCTCTGATCTGTTCTATTGTGTTACTACTGTGTACCTAACGTTGAGGTACTGCAGACACTTCATGTTTGGGCTGATGCCATCCAGAGTCTCCAGCTGGTTGTCTCGAAGGTGAAGGGTGGTGAGGCGCTCGAGCCTGTCCAAACCCTCAAGCCGTTTGATAATATTTTGGGCCTGTTCAGAGAGCAAGGAGAAAAATTGCACCTCTAGACAGACTATTCACTTTGACTTTATTGACACAGGTGATAAGGTAAGTGTTACAGTTCAACACCAACAGGTATGTTATTGTTGTATTAGAAGATCATAGTAGCTGTATTACCAGATATAGTCTGCGAAGACTGGGAAGATAGATGCCATCAGTTGTGTCCAAGTGATTGCCTCTCAGCTCTAGAGTCACCAGGTTGGTCAGACGGCCATACTGCAGACCGTTCACTCTCTGGATACTGTTACCTATCGCAGAGGTTCCCCGATGTTTTCATGTCAAGACCCAGAAAGGATACACATTAGCCTACAGATCTCCATTCGATAACATTTCTGTTGCTGGATATAAGTTTTTGCAGAGCTGTACAGCTATTTCTACCAAAGACAAGGAGATTGGGGGGGGGGGCACACTGGGAAACCGAGTACATATCCATATTACATCTTATTTGAAATGGCATCACAAAAATAAATAAATAAATAAATAAAAAAGATTTAGCATGACACAAACCCAGACTAACCTATAACATTAAGGCTCTCTAGAGCAGGCCCAATCAGGCCATCCAGGTCACTCAGCTGGTTCATTGCCACACTCAGCCACTGCAGGAAGGTCAGTTGACCCAGAGGCTGTCCTTTGAAACATGCCACTGCGTTATTATCAATCTACATGAAGGGAAAGAGACATCAAATATACAATAAATTACACTGAATGCTATCAACAGGGAAAGATGTGATTTTGTAAATGAACAGAGAGGAGAATGCTTGCCTTCAGCCAGAGTAGCTGAGTTAATGATGCTAGGGGAGAAAGATCTGTGAGGTGGTTGTTGGACACATCCAGGAAACGGAGATGAACATAGCTGCTGATTGCAGTTACATCTGTCAGTCCCCTGTGGAGCACAAAGGGGTAACAATTGCCAAACAGGGCTAAAATGAGAAGAAATGGGCCAAAGCAATAAAGGATGCTATCTGTTTTATACTTTAAGGTATTATGTGCCTTATGAGTATTACTATTTTTGTCTTTTTCTATTTTTAAGTGAGCTCACTAAGACAAATTCCAATCAATCGTTGATATGTCAAGTACTGAACCTTGAACCTGAGTTTAAAGTTACAGGGCAACGAGCAGGAGGGTTGTTTTGCTCTCAGCTCTGTTCTCTTACTTGTCTTTGAGATCCAGTTTGACAAAGGCATGTGCCAGTCCGTTTCCTGTTCGACACAGTAATGAGAGACCCTGAACGATGGTTTCTTGGTTCAAGCGGCAAACCTGTACCTGTAAAGCAAAGGTGTGGAAGGCATCATTGATTCAACTTGCCCAAACCAACTACGTCAACTTTCTTGTCTTTTACAAGCTGGTGGGACGTCAATGTACCACGCAGTTTGTGGAGTTGTTCTTGTCATACCTGTTTCCCTGAGCACGCCACCTCCCACACGTATCATACCTTGTCCTCACTCTCTCCATGTCCTTCCTCCTGTCCATCTTCCTCCACCTCGCCTTCCGACAAGACTGTATCCTCATCCACATCAGACATTGTAGGCAATTTGTCGCCTGTATTTTTTTCCCCACAAGTTTTCTGTGGACTTATGAAGCAAGTTGATCGGCCAGGTATCCAGTCAGTTTGTAGTGGTTTTAGGAATAACTGACTTAATTTGAAATCATTTATGTGGCTTTAGAAGGCAAAAGTTTCCCAGTTAATCACAAAGCAAGGATCGGCCTTTTAACGTTAGCTTGACCAGGCTAACCTTTGACGTTGTAGGTTCTGACAGCTAGCTAGATGTTCAAAGTAAGCTACTAACTTACCCAGGTATCTTATGAGACTTTTCAAAATAGGGTGACGTAGTCTATATGAGGTAGTATGTTTGATGATGATTTGAGAACGGACTTTTAACGTTAACGTTACCTGGGTAGAAACTGACTAACCCTAACTAGCAACTTATGCAGCGAGTTCTGGCAGGCAGTCCAGCGTTGTTGTGGTTACCATGGGAACTCAACAGCAGCGGCAACGAAGTACATGCTACTGCAGTGCAGAATTTCGAG
>OMKZ01022108.1:0-13282 GCA_900302535.1 Neoniphon sammara | reverse complement strand
AATATTTCTATCTATCTATCTATCTATACACACACACACACACACACACACACACACACACACACACATATATATATATATATATATATATATATATATACTTTTTTTTTTTACCTGCAGTGCTCTAGTGAGCGGTCTGTCCTCACGGGTAAGCAAGAACACGGAGGCGATTCCAGCATCATAGAGGCGGAGAGCTGCAGCACTAATAGGCTGTGTTTCCTTCACCTGGTTATTAACGAAGAAGATGGCCACTTTCCTCATGAGGAAGCCACTGCGCACCCTCTTGAAGGTGTTCTGGGCCACAAAGTTCATGGCTGTCTCCAAACTGCGCTGCTTTCGGGTCTGCAGGGTCTGCAGTCCCTCAATGCGCTGAATCAGGGCACGTTTCTTTAGTGCATCAGCAAAGCGGATCTCAGTGGTCACCTCATTGTTGTACAGCGTCAGAGCAACACGCGCTCCTCTTGGGCAGTTACTCTCAGCGATGGTGATATCTCTGACCAGTCGGAGGACTGTGTCACGCATGTTGTTGAAGGCAGGGCGGGCAACACCATCAGAGGCATCCAGGGCAAAGGCCAGCTCAGTGGGGTAAAGAGGGCATTCCTGCTGACCTAATGGTGCACACATGGAAGATTGTGTACTCTGTGTAGTATGGTAGTACAAATGGTAGTGCTAATGTACACAGATATATTCTACTGAAAACTATCACATTTTTAATATACTTACCATAACAGCAAGCTGGTACAGAAAAGGAAACAAAAAATGATTAGACATACATATGGACAAAACACATGAACATTATTATTTATCATTCTGGTAGTATTCCATTGCTGATAGCTATCACATTATACTTACGACAGTTATCTCTTATCTTCTTGACCAGGTCACATTGCTGGGGACAAAGAGACAGTTGGAAACAGATGTTGAACAAAATGTGTTGAGGACAGATACCAGGCATCAGTTTTGCTCTTTTAATCCAATCCAGTTTTTACCAAGTTTGATAAGTGCAGTACATACCACAACACCTGGTCCTCTCGGCCCTTTCTGACCCTATGGGAACACAAGCACTTGTGTTAACAGCTGGACATGGTTAGACCATGGACGATGAGGCACGTCAAGCTCTTGTATAGCTTATGACACAATCATTTGCGTGTAATCATTCAAGCAACTGAGAAATATGTAGTTGAGTATACTCGGTGCCATAGTTTCAGAGTTAATGAGAAGACACAAGCAAAAACAGCCACTCAAGACAGTATATACTAAATATGCCAAGTGTATTTGGTGCTGTGGTGGCTTTATGTTACTTATGTGAAATTTACATGGTTTTGTTACGTACATAAGGCCCAGGGTATCCAGCCTCTCCCTTCTGCCCAGGTGAACCAATATTCCCTGAAACGCCCTGGAGAGAATTAACCAGATTATGCAATTATTCAACATGCATCACTCTAAAAGAGCTTGACTTCAAAGGTTGATTTTCATCAAAGACAGTCCTGAAAGACATAAACATTAATGTGCCTCTTCATTTAACTCACTCACTGCTGAGAGATATTTCCCCCCTTTAACTTTTAGTATTAGTAATATTCTGTCAAGCCAAACACAGAGTATGTGGTCAGTGATGCTCTTGAACAAGCTTAGTATTTTCTACTACAAATGGGGATGTGTCTCTGGGTAGGATTTGGATGTGGAGAAGTCAGAGGATGTTGAACGTGATGGTTCAACCCTCTGACTAGGAGAGACAAACTTAATATGACAGGTGTTTCAACACTCACCCTCTGCCCACGATTTCCTCTGGGACCTGGCCCACCGTTGGTACCGGGCTCACCAGCTGCTCCCTACAATGATGGAGCCAAGTAAAGAGAATGAATGCAGAGAATGAGTTCATGTAAAAATTTCCTCAAATAGCCAACACTTTCTGTATGGTGCAACACTATATAGTGTAATCACTCTTGGAATGTCATTTTAAGGCTTAATGTTTTTGCAAACATTACCTTTGGTCCTGGGAATCCTGGGAAGCCCTCATCACCCTGTAATGAAAAAGCACACATACTTTGTCTTATCATTGAGTAATGAATGATTTAAGCCTGAATGGGATGAGCAAATGCAGGGCTTTATGCAAAATGAGATATTAAAATCTCATCTGTTTTTAAATGGCTGCAAAGGTGGTGTTACGGGGGCACCACTGCTTGTGGAATTCTATAAAAGGCATAAGACTGTGAGATAGGGTAAGTGAAAATATACTTTCTCTGAAATACTGTGAAATATTGCCAAAACCTTGGATGTGCATAGTAGTAAAGCAACAGTGCTGCAACTCCCAGATCCCCCTTATCATCCCAAAAGACTAAACACTGTACCTACTAACTGATTAATTGTAAATAATGAATAGGAACTGCAGTCAAGGTCAAAGGGTGTAGACTATTTTGGTTGGCCTTTAACTGTTATTACCATTAGGTCAAAACTTTCACTTACCTTCCTTCCTTTGGGCCCTGAAATGCCAAATCCATCTCTTCCATCTTCACCCTATAAGAAAAAGTAAGTAAACTAACAATGTCCTAAAAAAATACAGATACGAAATTAGCTACACATGCGCTTGTTGGCTATGTGGAATACAAATCTCACTTTTTTTTCTTTTTTTTTTTCTGGAATGCAGAGAACCCACCCACCCAGCCGCATCCTGCCATAACAGTGTGTCAGTTGCCATTGATTCATAACAGATCATTTGGCATAGGAAATCCTCAGCAAAAATAGCATTTCCCTGATTAAAAACACACCACATATATACTCAGAACCAGAGGCAACATAAACCTTGATTTAAACCGTCCATGACTGTGACGCACAGAATAGATTATCAGACTACAGCCTGTAGTGGAACAAAAGTTACCGAGAACTGCCAAGAGCACTCTGTTTCACAAGGCCTCTATAGCTACAATTACCTAATAAATACAATGATTTAAGGGTATAGAGAAGGAAATGACAGTTTCGAACACAAGGCTAAACCTCTGATTATTTTGTTCATTTTCAACTTTTATATTCTGATGCTGTGTGAGGAGGATATGATTCTTACAGGCTCTCCACGGGGGCCAAGGGGGCCAACGACACCTTTAGGTCCTGGTTCTCCTGGTTCTCCCTACCAAGTTAGAAAAAAAGATAGACAGAATGAAAAGTCAACAAAAAGAAGTCAACAAAGAGAACAAAGAGAATGTCATTCTGAGTGTTAAATTAAAAAAAAAATACAATATTTCTAGTGGCTATCAAGTTAGTTTACATAGATTTAATTGAGTTCATATGCTTTATTTGAAGTAGATGTGAAATGGGCCTTGGATGTTTTCTTAGAGTACTTTCATGTTTGCTCAAATAGACTGCATATTTGAGTCTAGTAATGTGAGAGTTCAAGACTTAGGCCAATGTATTTATAACTCAAACAAAGGTGTCATGGAAGAAATTAAGCTATTCTCCTCCACTTTATACCTTGCGACCAAGAGCTCCTCTTCTACCCTTATCACCGGAGGGTCCCTGGAGTCCTCCAGGACCCTAGGAAAAAACATGAGGTTAGAAAATTTCTTTTTAGGCACAAAAGAAGCACCAGAAAATCAGAAAATAGCAGTACCACATGTGTAATATTATAATAATCAACAAGTGTGCTGCTTAAATCCAACTGTCTATCACTGAAACAACCTTTGATTATTGAAATGAAATAATGTGTTCCTCACCAAGGTGCCATTTATTAAGTTTGCTGTGTATGACAGACACAATTGAAGGCACTATTTTTTTTTCCTTCTGGCCATGTACTCCTCTGACAGCATATTGCTTGTGTGTATACATCTTACAGCCAAACTGCTCATGATAAATTTAGCAAGCAGCGGAGTTTCTTAAAACAGGATAAAAGATCCTGAGAAGTTTCCTTTTTCAGTGGGCTGTGTTTTGAAGTCCGGCCTCTCTTGAAAGTTGAAAGTTCTTTAGGACAGAAGTGCTGGATGAACTTGACATTTGTTCCCTGTGTTTCAAAGTATCACAGTAGTCTGATTATATTTGATCTGCCTATGTATATGCATGTTTGTGTCTGTTTGTGCTTGGGCAAGTGCCTTCAATCTTTCTTCTCTGTGTTAGTATCAGCATTGGCTTTGTTATTTATTCTGCCTTGTTCAATCATGGTTGTTTTACACGTGTTTTATAAATACACTGTAGCAAAAAATATGTCACATATAAAATGGTCCTGACAGATCCACTCACTCTGGGTCCAGGGTTCCCATCTTCTCCTCTGAGTCCAGGTGCACCGATAGGCCCAGCTGGGCCCTTGAAAAAGACAAACCAGACATCTGTCATTTCACTTCCTAGAGCTGGGCTACCAATCCATAAGTAAAGGATTCACATGAATTTGTGGACATATGAATATTCCCACTGCCATAATCCAGCAAAATATTGGTTATGTGACTAATGCAGCCAAGACAAATATCAAAAGTCCTATGAAAGCACTCACAATAAATTTTCTTTTGGCAATAAACTGCCAAAAACAGCATAAAGAACGACAGTGAACTTACTCTAGATCCTCCAATACCAGGCTCCCCTTGCACACCATCAGTTCCAGGCCTGCCAGCATTTCCCTAAAGGACATGCAAAAATGAAAGGGTTTAAGTTGCAGAAATTTAGGTAAGATTTAAACACTGGCTGTTGGATGTCATTGAAAATGGAACTTACAGCCTGTCCAGGTGGGCCTCTTCTGCCATCAGCTCCCTAGTAACAGAATAGAAATCGGTGATGACACAGCTACAAGTGATTATTTGGTTTAGATATGTCAGCTCAAGATAACAGGCACAGATGATGAACACATCGCAGGTAAGAACAGTCATACCCTCCTGCCAGGTTCACCGGGGGTTCCTTGATTTCCATCCTCACCAGGTTCTCCCTATCAATTCAGGAAAGATATTAAGAGCAACCCATGCACACACAAACTAATTATATACTGTTAAATTTTTAAAAGTTTACAACTGAAAAAGCAATATCAGCAGCAATAAGATACATGTGAGGTGTCATTACCACTGGTCCAACATCACCAGGGTCTCCTTTAGGTCCTTCCTGCCTGTTATCTTGTCCAGTTGCACCCTAGGAGATGGAAAAAAATTTTTTTTTTAAACTGGGAAAAAGTCAGTCGCCTCTGTGGCCAACTTACATACAGGTCCAAGTTCCAACTTCTTGACCTTAATCTGCCCAGGAACATTGACCTAGAACGTGTTATTTTTTACATCACTTACCTGGCAGAGCAGTGGGATGCAAAGGCAGGTTTGACATTCACATACTGCTGTTGAGTGCCTTGCTCAAGAGCATTTGACAATAATTGTTGAGGAAGGAGAGGATGTAACTCATTCACCCCTCTGAAATGCCCAGGACAATGTCACAAAGACTGTCCAAGCCAGTCTGGCTATTCATTATACCTTCAAGTAACAGGCCCACTTCTCTAATCTTCAGATAATCATGTATGCATACTTTCACAAACTTATTCTACATGTTATATATAAAATGATACTCTATAATCAACCCAGATCAGTTCAACAATTCATGTCTAATGTAGGTAAACATACCATTGAAAGTCTTATTATTAAGTCATGCCACACATTGGACAATCCCATATGGGATTTTATGACACCACTATAACTTGTGTTCACTGAACATAAAATGGTGCCATAACTAGTTTCCTCATGCAGTGTACTCACAGGGTCTCCACTAATGCCCTTGTCTCCTCTGTCTCCTGCCTGTCCTTTGGCACCTTTAGGTCCCTAAAAGCAAAAAAAAAAAAAAAAAAAAAAAAAAAAAAAAAAAAAAAAAAAAAAAAAAAAAAAAAAAAAAAAGAAAGAAAGAAAGAAAGAAATTCATGAGCACTAATTATATGTAATAGATATTTGCTGTTGAGTTGGTATCACTTTGCTCACTCTTCTGCCAGGGTTTCCTCTCTCTCCTGGGGGTCCAGCCACTCCACTTTTGCCCTGGGAAAACACAGCAGATGTCAGTTAAAGCCCACTTTAATTAATAAACCAATATCAGCTTCATGTGTCATGTGTGCAAATTTGTCTGGTGAAATTATCATTTGATGTTTTACTGAAAACACACAACTCTATTAAATGCTGGATGAGACCAAGACTCCAACACAGAGTCACCAAGCCAAGCTGCCGTTGCTGTTCTTATAATTACAAATTGATCTTCCAGTTTAGCTTGGATTCAACATCATGATCAAAAGTAAACATGGAAACATGACACACTTACCTCTTCTCCATTGATGCCGTCAAGACCAATTTCTCCAAATTCACCCTGCAACGGTACATGGTTGGTTGAGTATTAACTGTCATATGAATTTTTCTGGCAGTTTTTATCAGATATTGATAGTTAAACAGAGAAAAAATCTCACCTTTTCTCCAGAGTACCCACGAGAACCCTGTGCAAAAAAAAAGAAAAAGAAAAAAGAATAAGATAATAAAATGAAATAAATTAAAATAAAATAAAAATAATGTTGCACATGATATAAGATAACAGCACTTGCAATTTAAGTATTAAAGTTAAGGTGAGGGTGAATTCCTTTACCTTCACCCCTCTCTGTCCAGGACACCCTTGGAAACCTTGAGTTCCATTCACACCAGGAGGACCTCTCTCTCCCTGTTAATAAAGACTAAATATATCATCCAAAATATGAAGAGCCAAAATGCAAACATTATTAGTGAGATTAAATTTAAAGGAGCATGTAGTGTTGATAATAATTGTGATAATAATGGTTGGTTAAATAAAAAAATAAATGAATGATTTCACAGTGACATCAGAGAAGCAGTACAACATAGTATAACATCAGACACACATCACCAAGGAATTTCAACTTACAGGTCCACCTTCATCTCCCGGATGTCCTGGGCTTCCCACTGTTCCTGGACTACCCTGAAAGACAACACAACAAAGCAATCATTTTCAGGAACAATTCCTTTCTGGTGTAATCAAGAAAATTTTAAAAGGTCTTGTATGGCTTCTAAGAACCATGTTTAGAAATGTATTTTTGACACTGGGTACCTTAGGTCCTGGAGGTCCTACTGCTCCTCGGTCTCCCCTGGTGCCAGTACACTTGCATGGCACTGCACAGCACTCCCTCTCTGCAATATTGTCCTACACCAATAAAGAAAACAAATATTCATTAAGAAGAACACAAATAACTAATATATACATATGTTAGTCTATTTACTTGATATGTAGTAGATATACAGTACATCAGAGGTAACTACTGATCTGTGATATCATATATACATGTTGTCTGAGTCATTACAACTCACCAGTTCCTCCATCAACTCATAGTCCAAGTCCATGACATTGATTCGTAGAGGCCTGGTGTACCTGAATCCTCGACCAAACTCTAGCAGCACAGCTTCCTCAAATTTGGGCACCCGCTCCAGGCCAACCAGGATGAAACTGTTGACACCTGTTTGGAAAATACAAGAATTGATAGGATGAATAAGTTCTTACTTATTGCTGGAGTATTCATATATCTGTTCATCAGGATACAGAAGCTCAGAACAGTTTATATCACATATCTTTGTTACCTGATAGCTGAAGCTCCTCAACCCGCCTTTTCATTTCAGCATATGGGGCATCAAGACCATCAGTCAAATGAATGACAATCTTCATGAAAAAAAAATGAAAGAAAAAAAAAAACATTCAGTTCATATTTCTTCACACTTTCCAGAATTCTCTAGACTGATACAACTGTTTTGCTAACCCACCTTGACAACATTGTCCTGTCTACTCTTGAACCTATCAGTGTACGCTGCGATGGTCTTGCCATTGAGGACATAGGGGCCACGACTGCGGAGGTTCCTGAAGGCCTCAAACAGCTGGTCAGCATTATCTGTGAAGTCCAGCTGGACGGGCTCAGATGCAGTGTCCATGGCCAGCATGCCCACCTGTACAGAAGGAATCTGCCCTGATGAGCAACTGATGGCTGCCATTTTGGAAATCCTCTGCAGAATAGCACCCATCTTGCTCTGGAGGTTGGTCTGAGCGGCGAAGATGTTCTGGGAGTTAACGTCAAAGCCCACCAACACCTCCACACTGCAGGCTGTGACAGAGCATGTTCATATGTAGATTATGACAGTAATGTATGAGACAGTTTCTAAATAAGTAGAATACTATTTATGAGAGTTTAAGAGTTCAACAATTAAGCCTATTAACAAGTAAAAGTGATTCTCACTTATAGGACCTTCTTGCACACCAGTACACAGCTTGACTCCTTTCACTTCATCATCCAAGGTCTCAAGGATCTGCTCATTGAGCTCTGACAGCCCCACAAAGTCACTTGCTCGTGCCACGGTGGAGGACTCGCTTCCCAGGTTTTCTAGCTCATCTTCGATGTCGCCAACTCCTACAGCATAGATTCTAACACCAGTGGCCTTCAGACCAAGGGCCGCAGTTTTACTGTCATCCGCTGAGCGTCCTCCAGTGACCATCATCAGGATCTGAGGTACGCCCTCATCCTTCCTGCTGCCCCTGGCTTTGGTAAAGTGATTCTCTTGAACATGGCGAATGGCTGCACCTGTGTTAATCCTGCGTCCCCCTTTGTATTCCGTTCGACTAATAGCATCAAGAATGTCATCCCTGTTGTTATAGGTGTTAAGGTGGAAGACGTCAGTAACATCTGTGGCATAGTGTGCTAGGCCAATCTGCAAGTTGTCCCTCGTGGTGAAGAACAGATCGATTAGGTTGTAGATGAACTCAATCACCACTTTGAAGTTGTCCTTGCCCAAGTTAATAGATCCATCCACCAAAAACACAATATCAGCAACTTTAGCCTTAGGAAGACCTGGTGCTATGAAACAAAAGTAGAGGTATTGCAGGGGAGGGGTAGTGATAGGGGAAATAGGAGAGGAGATAGGAGACAAAATGTAATCAATAAAAATATTATGTACACTCATTAATAGGAACATAATTATATAATTGCATCAGAATTAAATAATTCATCATCACTTGGTAAATTACTATCTATAACATCTTTATCAGTGCGCTACTTACTAGGAATATCAATGTCTGTGGGTGGCTCAGGCATGGTCCCACTCAGCCTGGCAATAAACCTATCTTGGATGCCTGGCAGAGCAGGGAATGTTGGAATCTGAAGGACATCAGCTGGGCTGGTGGCAATTTGGGTTAGCTGCCTTGTATCAGCAGCATCAGCTCCAATACCAATGCAGTTGACCTGGGCATCTTTAAGCAAACGTCCATAGCGAGATACATCGGTGGGGGAACGCCCGCCTGTTAGAACCACAAGATGCTGGGAAGCATCCGCCAGACGTACACCCGCAGAGGCTTTTAGCTCATTACGGATAACATAATCAATGGCTTCAGCCAGATCTGATGACCGACCACCCATCTGACGCAGTCTTTTGATGGCAGAAAGAACAGCTTGTTTGCTGTTGTGTGAGTTAAGAGAGAATTCTGTCTTAACTCTGTCTGCATACTGGACAACAGCCACACGCACTTGGTCAGGCTGCACATCAAGCTGTTGGACAATATTGAGGATAAAGTCGCGGATATGAGCAATGCCAGCTGAACCTGTATTGTCTGAGCCATCAATGAGGAAAATTATGTCCTTTTTCCCAAGGTTCAGGTTGCCTGTCAGAGTGGAAAGAGTAGAAAAAATGAAACTTTGATGGTTTATTGTATTCTTTTCACATACTGATTACTATTACTATTATTACTACTATTAGTATTACACAAAAAATGATAAACAATGCTAAAAAGCAAATGTCGAAGTAAACTATTACTTTTAGCACTTTTTACTATCATTATCACTTATACCCTGAATTTGATAATACAGTATTTCTTACGTGAGTCCACAGAAGGACGAACATGTTCGGAGATATCACTGACAGTCATTGAGTTGACTGAAGCAATGAGTTGCTGCTCCACACTTGGAAGCTGTTGGAAACTGTTAACTGTATATGTGAGTTCAGGTGTCAGGGAGATCTGTCTCAGTTCATTGGGGTCTGCATTCCTTGAGCCAACAGCAAGAGGAGCAATCAGGCTGCTCTTAAGTTGATTAGCTGGACCAGATACATCATCTGAAGACCTTCCACCTGTAACTAGAATGAGGAACTGAGGCACACCTTCCTCGATACGGCTTCCTGCTGACCTTTGGTAGATGTTCCTGGAGACCCACTCAATTGCACGACCTGTGTTTAGACGGTTCCCACCTTTACTCCGAAGCCTAGTCACAGCCTGGCGCACTTCATCTTTGGTGGAGTATTCATTCAGAAGAAACTCTACCTTGGCATCATCACTGTATTGTACCACTGCAATGCGGGCCTTATCCAATCCTACATCCAGCTTATCCACTACTCTCCTTATCATTTCACGGATGGAAGGGAACTCACTACGCACCGCTGTTGTACCATCAATTAGAAACACAACATCCCTCTTTTCTCCTCCAGTGGTTACTGTTGTGGTAACTGTAAAAGACAGTAAACACAATAATGAGATGTGTTTGTCAGATTCATTCAATACAATTGGTCAGAGATCATTTTTAACTGAGGAAAATTACCATCATAGCGTGGGAAAACTGGTTGCATCCTGGCAATGTCATCATCTGACAACTCAGTAAGAGTGTTGATTAAGGTGTCCTGGACTGTATACAGGCCAGGGAGGTCATCTACAGTGAGGGCAAAGGTAGGAACAAAGGAGACCACTTGGAGCTCTGTAGGGTTAATATCCCTGGTCCCAATGCTGAAGGGCAGAACCCTAGATTGTTTAAGGGTTGATGCTGCACGACTGATGTCATCTGTAGAACTTCCACTGGAGACAACAATTACAAACTGTGGTACACCTTCCTGTTTCCTGCCGCCACGCGCTGTTGTCAAAACATCACGACCAACAAACTCCAAGGCCTGTCCCAGGTTACGCTGCCTTCCTCCTCTCTGCCTTAATCCCCGGATGGCATTCAGGACATCCTCTTTTGTTGTATGTGTGTTCAGATACATATCAGCATTTGCAGAGTCACCATACTGGACCACACCAATCCGGATCTTATTCTCGCCCACATTGAGACTGTCCACAATCCTGCGGATAAACTCCTGGATAATTGGGAATTCCCGTCCAACACCATCAGAACCATCGACAAGGAAGACCACATCCTTCCTGGGACCCTGGGACTCCGCTGAAAAAGAAAAAAAATCTAATTATTTTTTGCTACATGAAATATTAAAATATGTAACAAATATGAGAGTTAAAATTAGATAGAAAAAAAATACACAGTATCATTTGCTAATTTGACTTCACAAAGATTAGTATGTCTTAGTATGTTGAAGTTGACTTCAATATGCTAAGACTGAACACCTAATACTTGTTTCAAGGGTCTTGAATCTCTCTTAGAGATGAAGTCAGGCTACCTTAACAACATGGAGGAAAAAGCCCACTCATTTTGGCTGTCATGGATGTCATGAGTGTTTCATCATGTGAGACTGGAATACAGCACCGGCGTCAATGTTTCTAAAGCCTACACTAATGGAACTACACCTACACTGCAACAAATCTCCAACTTAACAAGTCGTTTAGCCTTGTTTTTCGAAAATCTACCAGCGGGATAACAAAATCCAATACACTAGTCAACATGTTTCCACAATTTTCCTGGAGAAAGCGTCAATTATTAATTTTTCCTTGATCCCAGTGAGGTAATTAGCTTCGATCTGCCTTGTTTCAACATATTTATACTTGTTCACTGAAAAATTCCTGAAACAACAGAAAACACATTGGAAACAAGTGGAATTATCTTATTCTATTTGGAGATTTTTTTTTTTTTTACTTTATTTAAGATAAACATGAAAAACACTGAATATGAAACTAAATGACTTGTTGAGGTATAGGTTTTTGTAGAGTCTAAAAGTCCACCAACACTTTTCACCCAATAGTTAAAATAACATTTGTGGAAAACACTCAATACCTGTTGCCTGAAAAGAGGGTGAAAACATGACCTTCAACAATTGACAAAATACATGAGTACTGATGGATCAAAACTTTTGGTGCCATGTATAATTACATACAAAATTATGACTATTGTGTAGCACTTGAGATAGATTTTCTGGTAATGGATCCCTGCTATACGGGACAACCAACTGTCATTATCCCAGCTTGTCAATTCATCTGATTTCAGATAGATGGGAAGTCATTTCTGATATCGTCAGATCCATAAAACAAAAATACAAGTTAAGAAAAGTCAAAATGCCTCTTGACTGAGTTCTGTAAAGTATTTCACTGGAAAGATAAAAGTTTTAGTCAGTACAGAAATTGGAAGAGTGGAAGGAATGAAATCAATCATGAAGCTCAGCGTGTTGTGATCATGAAGGGATATAACCTGTTGTTTATCACTATCATCAGATGGTCCTGTCGAGAGCACTATCAACACCTGCTTACCATCATGCTGACTATAGCAAGAATTGTGAAGACATTGTCCAAAATGTACCATATTTTGTGCCCTTCCTACCTTGTGTTGCAATGTTCAAATGGTACTGTTGACCATGTCTTAAATTAAATTGGACCTCACCATGAAGTGCAGTTTTGTCTCCACTGTACTGGAATACTGTTATTCTGTCCGTTTTATCAAAATGAAGGTTTTCAGTGACTCCTTGCATGAAGTCATGCAGAGCAAGAAATATAATTCATCTACCATCAGAGTAATCAGTGAGGAAAACATCTTGTCCTCCAGTGTGCAATTCTGCAGAGGAAGGTGGATGATGTAGATGAAACAAAACTTTGGCAGAAAAAGGAGCTTGGAAAAATTGGAATAAGAGGATAACTGAACTTATCAAAAGACCATGTGTTCCATGGAACACATGGAACTAACAAGAAATAATGAAAGGAGTAGAGGAAGTATTATCCAATATTTTACTTAAAAATACTGTATGAAAATAGAGAGGCCCAGTTTCTAGGAGAAACATTGCAAGAAAACAAAGACTGGTGTCCTCTAAATTAAGTTTTTGTTGAAGAAGAAAAATGAATTTGGACACAAGTGGAGGAGTCAGTGAAAGATAAAACATGTAAAAGATGAAAATGTGTTGAATGGTCTTCAGCAAAAAGTGATTATTGACAAAGATACAAAATAATAAGTAATAAAGTAATAAATAATAAGTAATAATAAAAATAAGTTGTTTCTGTTATTACAAGATTTCATCCAAAGTTGAAATCTCTGCCTTCACTCTACTTACAGAATTAAGAAAATCCTGTGTACTGATCTATGAATACACATCACAGGACTATCAGTCAGACTCACTGTAATTAT
>OMKZ01022106.1:0-16322 GCA_900302535.1 Neoniphon sammara | reverse complement strand
TGGCTATGTTATATCGTTAGCTAAAGCTATCTCACAATAAACTACATGTGTGTAGGATGAATTACCTGTCCAGCAGAAAACAAGCAACTTGAGCGTCACTTTGAAAACATTTGTCCTCCATCAGTGATTTCCATCGTGTAAACGCTGTGCCGATGTTGACTCGTGTTTTTTGCCGTCTCCTGTCACGCTTGCGTTTACTCTCGTCCCGTTTCCGCTTCTTAGATGACGAGGATTCACTGTCCACGGCTTTTTGTTGTGGTACAGAGTATGTATGATCCTCCATTAGTCTGAATTTTGGCTTCACAACACCAGACAGTCTGCCAGTAATAACTCGCGTCTGTCGTCCTCTTCAACTTCCGTGTTTACACTGCGGCGTCCACGTAAGAGCACTATGGGTGTCTCAAGAGTCGCTGTTAGCGTAGTTTGTCCGCTCTGCGCTGCCGTAGTCAACATGGCGGTGCAAGATGTCGGCCTCCATAAAAGGCGGCACGCTCCTATGTAACTATAAATGCCGATTTCTAAGGTAACGCAAACATAAAGAGTTTTAGTTGATTGATGATAATAAATAACATACTTAGGAATAATGAATTCCATTTCTGTCCATAAATCCCCATAAATTTTACAAACTGTAGCTTTAACACAGAAATGAAAAGATAGATGGAGGATGAAAATATCCAGCTAGAGGTTGTGGATTTATTCTTTTATTAAAGATTTTTATGCAGTTTAAAAAAATGTAACTCATAACTATGAAATGTATTTATTAGAGCAATGTTTCAGTGCACAGATCTTCATCAGTTGTGCACAAGAACGTTTTTCTCTATAAAATATTTTATATAAAAAAAAAATCCTTCCACAGCAAATTTGAGGAGTACTTGGATGAAGTGTGACACATTGTGCCTGAGGTTTAATGATAAGCTGTTCACCTGGTAGTTAGCAGTCAATTATTACTAAAACAACTATTGTTTTAATTAGAGGGGCTGGTTTTGTCAGCCAGTCAAGGTCAAGGGTGTTTGCCATCATCCAGTAAATACGCTTTAACTACATTTATTTGCAAAGCACCATTCTTATCCAGAGCCACAGTATTCAAAAACTAAATCATGAAAACTGACTCACATGGGACCTTAAATATTTTGGCAAATGAAAGCCTAAGGCTGCCCTCTTGTGTTTGGAAAGGGTACCACAAGAGGTCCTGTGATCCCAGTCCTCTTATGTAACAAGAAAACTCTGAGGAAGGGCACAGATGTACAATCCTGTAAACCCTCGGCCCGTAAAGACATCAGTCCCATGGCATTTGTGATGTCGTCTGTCAATCACTGTTCTCTGGGCAAGACATTTAATGTGTTCCTACTGTTATTTTCAACTGGCAACCAGTCTAAAAACAGCAACAGAGGTAAATATAGTATGAGACCCTAATATTGGATTCTAGAAGGTTGTTAACAGACTTTTTTAGAACATGAGGTGCTAAATAATCTTTTGCATAAATAATCTCTTGCAAGTAACCTACAGAGTTTTTATTGAGGGACTGAGAATAATAAAGCCCAGGCTCACATGCATGCTTACTCTGCCTGTATAAAAAAGTTAATTAATCCTTTAAGCCAATAAATACAGGGCTCCAAAAGAGAGATGTAGGGCACAAGTCAAACAAGGCTGCATGAGCTGTGAGGGTTTGAATAGCATTTCTACTTAGTGTTTGCACTGCAGTGATTCACTGGTTCTACAAAAGGAAAGCTTAGAATAAAGCATGTGGGGAAGGACAAAGAAAAACAGTGATTGAGGTATTTCTCTTCTAACTCTATGCTGTGGAAATGTACTGAGTGATTTTTTTTTGTCATTGCTTTAAATGTATGTTCTCTGATTCCCAATCTTACCTGTTGAATCCGAAGAATGTACACCATTAGTGACCACTGTCCTAGTGGTGTACACACCTGAACACGCTGTGTCGCTGACCACAGAACTTTTTTATTATGAGTTTCCATAATGTGACACAGCTTTGTTTACAATTCAAAGACTTTACATAGCTCTCTGTGTGTTTCAAGGGATAGGTGTCATGGGCACCCTCACACCTTTCTTTTATAACCTCTTGTCAACTTTACACCTTATCACCTCAACTTGAACCCAAGCTCTCTCTCCATTAGATAGTGTGACGGTTGATCATTTTCATGTTCAAAATAATCAAGACGTCACCGCACATTCCGTGCCTGTAGGTAGCGGTGTTTGGTGCTTTGAAAGTTTGCTGCCATGTGTTCGTGTCAAGCCTTATGCCTTGGAGAACTTTGAATTCCAGACAAGATCAGAAGATCACTCTTATTTGAAAGTTCAGTTCAAGGATATGGTACCTTTGCTTGAGTTAACACTTAATATGCCGGTTGAGATGATGAAGGCTCAACATTTTAACATTTTTTTACATTAATGTAATAACCTTGTGTAAAAAACAAACAAAATGAAACTAAAAAAACTGTCAAAACTGTCTTCTTTTATCCCTTATCTCTAATCCCATTGGCTTCTGTCACCTCTCTCTCTCTCTCTCTCTCTCTCTCTCTCTCTCTCTGTCCTCTCCATGGTGTGCAGTTAGGCCTTTATCAAGTAGAGGCCTCTAATTCTTGAGCTGAAATCCTCTTAAGATCCATGCTCTATTTGTGTTTGTTCTGACTATGAGACCTGTAGCCACTCTTTTGAAATCTCCATTACACCAAGCTCATTGGCTGGAAAAGACGCACGCATGCACACAAAAACACACACCAGCCAACAATAGACATCTCATTGAACTGATTGAGTTTAGTCCTGTCCAAGGTGAGCCATTGACACAGGGAATACTTCACTGTGACTGCAGGAGGTAAGAAAAACTCAATCAATCTCTTTTATTTTCTTGGGATAATGTGTGTGTGGCTGCCGTCTCATAAAAGAAATCTATCACCCTTCAGCTCCAGCACCTCCACCAGACCTTTGACCAGTTGAATGGAGTTTGTTTTCTTCAGTTAGGGATAGTAAAGTGAAACAAGCTACAACTTCAATGTGCAGAGATGGAAAGTTTAGTTTTGGGTGAAATTGTTGGAGCTAATTGTAACAGTTTGCTTTTCATTTCACCTAAATAATTTGTGATTCAGATTATGTTACAAAAGGGCATATCATGGTGGTATCATGACACACATTATCTATATTTGTTGGCTAATTTCTTTTTCAGTTTCAAGGTCAAAACAAAACAAAACATTACCATGCTTAGTCCTGGGTCTGTGAAATTAATTTCAACAAGTTCACTCATACATACAAATGTACATACAGCATTCACACATACATAGCTACATATATACATCTAAAGAAATATTTGATACATTTACACATGAATACACTTCCCCATGCTAATACTAATCACAGCAAATCCATTATATCCAGTTGGATCTTGGGAGTCAGAGGTGTGGCAACAAAGGTCATTCACCCAGATCAGCATGGATATTGCATCAAGCAAGGAAGACTACGTCTATATGAGACTTCAAATTGAAACACTTGGGAATTAGTGCATTTTATCCAATGACATATTGGCTCTCCACAGACTGTACTACCTACCGATAACTGCAAAAGCTAACAGCAAACAAGAGACATCTGATGCTGTGGTAATCCTCTTAGACTCCATTAATTTAATTATTGTGTGACTCTCTAGGCCCTAATACTTCTGTCACAGAGCATGAGCTTCCAAGAACTGAAGCTATATAGCTGTATATGAATTATCTAATGTGAACAAGCAAGTGTTAAAGTAAAACTTTCATTCATTTATCAACAACACCTAGCAGGTGCATCATGCACCCATATAGTATAGACCTAGTATAGAGCATATTCGAAATGGTTTGTATTAATCTGATTAAACAGTTTTTTCCTTGACAGGTAGCTCACAAGAAAAATGTCTGGCAGAGTGTTGGAAATGGAAGAGAGTTCGACACAAACAGGTGAGGAGAAGCACTGTACTCAACCAAAGCCCATTCCAGATGCGACTGAACATTTTTGCAGTCGGCTAGCCAGACTGTGCTTGAGCCCTTTGCAGTGGGTCTGGTCTATATATTTAAACAAATATCTCAAACCCATTTTTGGCTCCATGAGATACAGTCTTCACTTTCAATACAGTTTGCAATACAAAGTAGTGTGCTTTTTCTAAGAGGACAAAAGCAATGTTTATGGAATAATTAGCTCTAAAGAGATAAGAAGCTGACTGGAGCAAAGTAGAGAGACAAATCTGTAGAGCTTTGGCAATCTGACAGACGCTCTAATCTTCTTTCTTTAACAGCTCTTACACAACTGTGGTACAATTAATACACTTTCTTAAGTGTTGAGATGGGGCTGCAATACCAGATGAAGAGAGAATACAAGATCAATGACTTACAGTTTGCACACTGTACAATTGTAAATCACAATAAAAACATTGTTGGGCTTTTGGTCATCTGCCTTCCGCCATTTTCGGTCATTGTTTACTTAGTGGCCACTGCCACTTTCTGCATCAGCTGGGAACAAATTAGTCTGTACAGTAAAAATGCCCATCAGTATTCATTCAAATGTCCAACAATGGTCATTTGAAAGAGTAAATAAATTTGCCATTCAGCTTGAAATACTGCATATAACATTGATTAAGTGTGTCATGTCAGCACATGGCACAAGTAGAGTTTGAAACTGCAGGTTTATAGAACTACAATCAAGTCTGTCCTGCTAGACTGGGATCAAATCCTGCCAGAAAATGTTCTACCTTGCTCTACCTATGCCTTGTCTCAGTCTTTATACTGTCTCAATAAATAGCTAGAGAAATACACTATTCAGTCTCCTTCATTAAATGAATATTCAATGTTTTTTTTTTCTCGGTCCGCAGGTCCAAAGGGAGTGATCAATGACTGGAGGCGGTTTAAGCTGGAAAGTATGGACCAGGAAAACTTGCCACCTGCCAAGAGGGAACTGCTGAGACAGATGTCCTCCCCACACAAGCCCAAAGATGAGTCCAGAGCAGGCCTTAACCGCAAGGTACAACACAATGTCTGTCTATCTGTCTGTCTGTCTATCTATCTATCTATCTATCTATCTATCTACACAGAACATTATTATTTCATAAGAAGGGTGTTACTCAATTTCCTTCACATAACATTGAAAGAATCCACATGTCAAAAGGTCAGCAATGAAAATTGTGTGTAATAGGAGGTGAAACAGTTGCGTGGGCAGAAGAGAGTTTAAATGCTTATACTTTTTTCTCAGATGAGCGTCCAGGAGTATGAACTGCTCAAGGACGAAGATGAGGTATGTCTTAAGAAGTACAGAAAGCAGTGCATGCAGGAGATGCATGATAAGCTCAGCTTTGGGCCCAAGTTTGAAGGTGTGCATGACCTGGACAGTGGCGAGGCCTTCCTACAAGTTATCGAGAAGGAGCACCACACCACGGTGGTGATCGTCCACATCTACAAAGTTGGAGTCAAGGGTTGCGAGCAGCTCAACAACTGCCTTGACTGCCTGGCCACTGAGTACCCCACTGTAAAGTTCTGCAGGATTGACGCAGTAGCATCAGGGGCTGGCGAACGGTTCTCTGATGAAGTTTTGCCTACGTTGCTGGTGTACAAAGCTGGCGAGCTCCTAGGGAACTTCCTGGCCTGCACACAGCACCTAAACGAGGAGTTCTTTGCCACTGATGTGGAGGCCTTCCTCAATGGCTATGGCCTGCTGCCGGAGAAAGAGCTGCCTGCATTTGCTGATGAGGACGAGAACGATGTAGAGTGAATGGGGACAATGGCTGCTGAGGAGGCAAGGGAGGTGTATTAGGGAGCAGGATAGGGTTTAATGACAAATGAGTTGTTTTTTGGGCTACAGTGTATAGATAATCCATAAAATCTCCACAAGCACACTAGTGTTTGTACATTAGTCCCTGAAGGACAGATATGGTGTTTAAATATATTATATATAAAAAATATATATGTAAGTATGCAACCCAATGTTTGTTTTCCATGATTCCATGCCAAAAACAATTTATTTCAATCAAAAAGAGATAAACTATTTTGTAACATTAGACAATATTACATGCTGTATTTGTTTGTAAAAATCATAATTTATTTGTAGATTTTTTGATTGAGTTTCATATATAGTATATCTTGTACAGAATTTATTTATGGACCCAGGGTTCACATAACATGAAACATTAAATGCGATATTATATTTTAACACATGCAAACTGGAAATCTTTGCTTTTAAGAGCCAAATTTTAACGTATAATGTCTTCACCTGAATGGAGCATCACCTGGCAGTTAAGGAGTGAAAGCAGTCTGGAAACATTCAATAGAAAGTTTTTCCTTCTGTCCAATTCACTGTATCTTCCCTGTTTCACCGAGCCAGTGCAGGATTGCATGTAGCATCTGGAAAAGGCTTTACGAGCCATTGACATAGTAACGTCATCAGAACGGAGTGAATCCATTTCCTGTGTATATTACTGTGGGGGTGGCTAAAGTCATGGAAATATCCAAATAGAGTTGTCAAGGAAACACAGAGGGGCTTCTTGGTTTTATCCCTGTTCAGTGTGATATGGCTTTCAGCATAATGCTCAGTACAATCACCATATATTAATTTCCTAAGGGTTTGGTGGCAATATTCAATTGTGAACTGGAATATGATGGAAAATATTAGACCCATTGTCCCAAATATAATAGAAAATAAAATAAGACATAGTACTACCTCAAAGTAAAGTTTTGTTTTGCTTTGCTTGTCATATTCCTTCAAAAAAAATCACAGGGGGTAAAAGTTCAAAAAGTCTTCAGTTGCTCCCCTTTTTTTAATTGTTTTTTGAGTGACAATGGCATAACAACCTGCACACATGCAGGGGTATGTAACTTTGTAAAAGAAATCTCTCTCAGCACTCTCCTGCTACAACAGGCTGTCACATGTTCAATAACCTCAGCCAATAGCCTGACAGTATGGACTTGACTCTTCTGTGACCCCACTGAGGTTCAGGCATACCAAAGCCACAACATAAAAGCCTGTTCAGGAATTTAAGTAAAGACTTGGGAAATTTACCCACAATTTGATATATGATGAATCATAGTCAGCCGCCTCATATTTGCTGAAGCTGCCAAACATGTTACCATGCATGCAAATCAACTGCTGGGAGCTTTTCTAACGAACCCTGACTGCGGCTGAACTGTGAGTTCATCAGCAGAGGCTAGTATCAGAGACCTGCTGAACTGTTGGCTCTTATAGACTCAGTGCCAGTTATGCCAGTTCAAGATTGTATAACACAAAGCTGATCAGTCATTCAGATGTTTACTGTTGAAGGATGGGCCTTCTGCTCCCCTTTTTGTTCAAGGACTACATTCAATTAGCACTAACTGACCATTTAAAATCATGCATATAGCAGCATTGCCTTTGCCAATGTAAAGTCATCAGAGTCATTTTATCAAACAACAGACGTATCAAATAATTCCTCATCAAAGAGTGGCTTTCAATGATGCATGGTCCTTGTGATGACAGAGATCTATACTGAGCTAATCAGGCCAATCCTCTTACAGGATTACAGTGGTAGCTTTGGTGGTTGACTGTATGCTTTTACACCTGTTTCAGCACAGGAACAATGTTAAAAATAAATAAAAACATTTATGGTCACTCAATCCCACCATTAAATGGAATAAAAAGGAACAACACAGTATATATCAGCTTGGTGATGCATCACATGGCAAATCCACTTAGTCCTTTAACATCATGTTTCTCTAACTATTGGGAAAGTATTTTGGAATATGAACCATAAAACACATTCCAGGATGTCTAGTTTTATGTGGTTTTGTGTAAGCAAATTCCTGTTTTCTGACATCTGCAAAAAACATCTTTCATTGTAATTACTCAAAGGGCAGGTGTCTGTGAACTGTGACAAGCTAACACATATTTCTCCAAGAATATACCTATTTTCCCCAGTGCTGGCCTGCATAGCCTCTAGCTGGCAACACCTTGCTGTGCACCCAGTAGCGTGTCTAAAATTTATCATAATTTTTTTGATACCTCCCACAAGAGCTTTCCGTGCAGTGAGGTTTTCGTAAGGTGCCCAAACGTGTCATGACAGTCTACTCCAGACTGCACCCGGACTAGCAGTGCATGCATGAGCGGCAGCCCAGTAGCCAAAACATCCCACCTTCACTCTCTAGACAGCACATGCCACCACTGGCCCATACAGCTCGCACCACGTTAAGGTGTTTCTACCTAGAGATATGCCACTGAGCTTCACCTGCGTGTCATGGCCATGAACAGTAAGTCCTGTATGTGGGGCTTTTGTCTAATAGGGGTTAGAGTTCACTGAGTGCAGTGGAAGACAACATGTGAATCCATGCCAGGATTATGAACAAACTTGTTTATAAAAAGAAGACTCATCTCTAAGCCCAAAATGAACAACCAATAACAAGTGAGAAGAGAGGCATGCCTTACCTAAACATACTATACATAATACATAAGCAAACCTTGTGAGCACTGACTCATCAAAGCATAAGTCCCCTCGAACAAATATTTACCTCATTGCACTGACCTCCTGATCCCTCACCCATTTACAGCATTTTTATTTCCCCTCAGTTTATATTGCTTCACTAATTGGAGAACCTTTGTGTTTGCTTGGACTCTTGGACAGCCCAGCTTCAACGCTCCAGTTCACCCACATAAAAAGCTATTGCACTGAGGTGACGTCATGACACAGCAGTAGAGACCCCGATGGAGGCGCCTCTTCCGCTGTTGCCAAAAATGGACTGCGGAACTGGGGAGATGACATAACTGCAAAATGTGATCACTAGCTCTGATTATAAATGAAACTCAACCCTGTTTTAAATTTACTTTATTTGGATACTTAGTGACACACTACTTTATGACGTATATAAAACTAATACTTCTTAAATGTTAGTGTTTGACTCCTTTTATCCATGAAAAGCCTAACTTCCCAATCTGTGTCACTTGCACAAAAAAGTGAAAATACAATCAATACCCTTCCTCTTTATATGAGTAGGGCGTCTAGATACAGTGTAAACAGTACAGTAATACAGGGTACTACAATGTTATTACTAAAACAAAAGGGAAGTGAGTAATTCGGGAAAGGTTGGGGGGAGGTGAGGGGGTGATAAGGATAGGGGGTGACAGGAGGAGAGCACGGTACAGAGCTGTAATTGCTGAAGAAAACAAATTATAGTCCTGCTGCCACCCCCACAGTGCAGTCCTCCGTTGGGCTGGTCTCACTGGAGTTTCTCACGCAAGGCTCAAAAGGACGTGATTCTACAGTTTTGTTTTTGTTTTTGTTTTTTGAGGGTGTTACCAAAGGGATGGATGAATAGGCAGATGGACAGAATGATAAATGGATGAATGTATGGAAAGATGAATGAAAACATTGTTTTTTCCCGGTATTTCTTGTAGATTGAGAGCCAATTGCTGTCTTGAATTCCATCACCAACACCAAATGTGATGGTCCAGTAATTAGTGAAAATTAAAATGGAATTATTACCACACCTTCCTCAAACACCATAAACCACTTTAGATTCGAATGCTGCATGTTTAAAAAGAAGTGTGATCTCTGAGTATGATCTCTTCTAACAAGTGTTGGCAACATCCAACATGGCTGACTCATACCAAGAGGTTTGCATTGCAAAGCTGAGGTTACTGTACATCCCAGTATCCAGGCGTGACAGCCAACTGTAAGAAAATATTTCTGCCGCCTGGAGCAAACCTTTGACTTACAGTAACAGTTCCCTTGT
The DNA here is from genome assembly GCA_900302535.1 of Neoniphon sammara. Taxonomy (NCBI): domain Eukaryota; kingdom Metazoa; phylum Chordata; class Actinopteri; order Holocentriformes; family Holocentridae; genus Neoniphon; species Neoniphon sammara. The sequence goes on along the minus strand of OMKZ01022106.1, from coordinate 6,600 downwards.
TCCTGCCGTCTGTCTTTTGTCTCATGGAAGTACCACCTTGGTTATTCACCAGTAAACCACTCTGGTATTTGTCAAAACTGGTCCAGACTGGGCCTAAATACCACACGTGTCACTAGGGCTAAAACAAAAACTGTAGAGGCATTTAAAGCACACATATGAGTAACAAGTGATAATTCAGTTCATCTCAATAAAATGTCAAGATCCTTGGCAATTTTGAATTTAAAAAATATACTGAAATATTAATTTTGAATATTTAAAAAAAAGACCCAGGGCTTATTCTATTATTAAATTTTTCTACACTGACAATGCTGAGCACCTTTTAAACTTTCTGAAAATGCACCTTGAACCTGCTGTCTTTTGCAATTATTGGCTTATTACTCTTCAACACTAAATACCTCATGAAAATGACATAATAATAATGTCTTTCGCTGTATTGCATTATTCTGTACTGCTCTGTGCAGTTTTGTATTGTATTTTACCTTGATATAACCAGAGCCTGACCTAGCTTGGCCTGTTTGGTCATTCCGGACTTCCCAGGAATACAGAACCTGTCTCCTCAACAAAAGCATCCCGCTCTGCTACACATACAAACAGGCCTGTCATTTGCCAAGTACTTAGCAGTAGGTTTGCACACACACACACACACAGAGAGAGAGAGAGAGAGAGAGAGAGAGAGAGAGAAGAATAATGAATAAATAAAAATGAAATAATGAAGAATAATGCATTAGCGCCATCTTCTGACCATATACGGTATGGTCAGAGTTCCCTTCCCTGTTGACTTATGAAGAGAATGACTATTTATTCCCTCTTTAGTCATTAAGTCAGCAACACATTTAGTCAACAGTACATTTTGTGTAATTTTCTTTTTTTTTTCCTCCTGTCATACTGAAACTGAGATTTGGGTTAAAGTTTCTTCAGATGTTGAATTTATTTATTTATTTATTTATTTATTCATTAATTTATTTTTTAAGTAATGGTTGTACCACACCTGATATTTGATATATTTATATCATCAGTTTGAACCTCTAAAACAAACAATTGTCACTGCTAATGTATGTATGGTTATATTTGAAATCCTTCATAAATTTTTCAATTCAATTCATGATTTGTGTGATTGAATTTGAAATAGTGCCTTATAAAATGTCATATATGATACAGGTATGTACATATGTGAACCAAAGCTAAGCTTAGATCATATGTATTGATGGAATAATGCTTTAGCCCTGAACCATATGTTTATTCTCATTTATCTATGGGTCCAGCAGGCCTTGTGTGCTCAGGCTGGTACTCTACACCTGGCTGGAGAGGCAGCCTTTTAGATAGATAAGCTTTTTACTTTGTGTGGTTTAAAAGATGCTGAAAATGAATTTCATTTTATGATTTATTGCATCTTGTAGGATGATGTGAGGAACGCTTATTCATTGCAATGCAAAAACAAAAACCAGCATTGATTTGGGCTGATGATACACATGCCAAATGATAGCACGGCTGGGTAGCCTCGTTTGTCCTGAAACAGTACATGATATACCTGGGTGAGATCATTTTTGTTGGGTTCTTGTGCACAAATATGGTTAATAAACTATTGGGGTCTAATTTTTGCTCCTTTGTATAGTTTAAAAGTGTGTATATTATTGATAAGTAGTTGGTTCTGATTTTCAACTGACGTTAAATTACTACATTTCCCACAAGTCTCCACGAGAATTGACCAACTCATCAAACTGCGCCTGCTCACACTGCTGTTGTCGGAAAAATGGCGGCAGTAATGCTGCAAGTGCTGGAGCGATCAGAGATAACTAAACTACCAAAAGCAGTACAAAATAAACTCGAGAAGTTTATTTCGGATCAGCAGTATGAAATAGACTCTCTGAAAGCACAGCTGGAGCAATTTAGAGTTGACAGCGGTAAGATTTTATTCTCTGTTGTGCTAGTGAACGCGCGTTAGCTAGCTAGCTAGCTGGCTTAACTTTAGCCCTGACGCTGAATATGTTTTGGATTGCTTATGATGCACACATGTTGGGGATGGGAAACGAAGTAATGTTAAAGGCTTTGCTTTGAATTTAGTTAGCATACCAGCTTCCTAGGATAACTTATTTCAATCTGCCAAACGCTTTTGACAATTTGGTTAGGCTAAGGTAGCAGCGTCATGTACACAAGTGTCAGACATGTCTTTAGATTTCAGTTAGCTCATGTTAGCTAACTTAAATAAGTGTCAAACGATGTACTTTTAATAAAGTTGTCCGAGTTGTTTATTTGTGGTGTGTGTGCTGTTAATTTCCCTACAGAACAACAGTTCTTCGAGAAAGTAAAACGACTTGAACAATGCCAGGAAGAATTTGTGTCTCAGACTCAGGAACACCATAAACTGAAGGAGTTGTTCTCCAAGCTTGGTGAGAGTTCATTCATAATTCATTCATTCATAATTTCATCTGTCACTCGTATTACCAAGACTCAGATCCCCGTTGTTGTGTTACTTAAAGATTTGGTATTTGTTGAAATCTTCCCATTAGAGGAGGAACTTAAAATTGTGCGTGAGAAGAACAAGGAATATGAAACTGCTCAAGAGAGGTTGTCATCAGACCAGGTAAGAGAAATTAAAAGATTTATACACTTATCTAATGCTGTGTTTGTAGCTCTGTCTCTGTTCAGCTCTGTTCTTTGTGCTTTTGTACTACTTTTTCTGCCTACAGCATCAATTAAGTGTTTTTGGTCTTTATCCCTCTGCAAGTAACATATGGCACTGCTCTTGGGCCTTACTTTTTACTTTTATTTTTACTTTGTTTTTATGTTTTTATCATTGGTCATTGTGGTGAAGCAGTAAGATGGTATGGTGACACACATTTGCTTGCATTTTTTACTTGAACGTTCACATTGTAATACTTTAAGAGAGCAATAATATATAATGTTATATAATGTAGTTAATCAGTATAATGTAGTTTGTTATAGCCAGTACACTTACTTTTCCAAGCTGTACCTGCTATTGATATGATTAATCAAACACCCATGTTTTAGCTTCTGCTGTCAAAAGCCAAAGAGGAACTGGAGGGAGAAAAGCGAGAGCTTGTGCGAACATTGGAGAGGAGATCCTTGGAGGTGGAGCATTTGAATGGTATGGGCAGATGAATTCATATGAGGGAGGCATCTATTAAAACTTGGCTATATACACAGGTTGACTTATACACATAGGTACATACTAACACTTAATACTTGTCTTTTTAATTTATCCCCCACCAGAGGATTTAAGACAACTCAATGACAAATTGGTTGAAGTCAGCGGCTCCAAGATGGGGCTACAAATGAAATTAGACGAGCTTGAAGCAGCAGAGGTCAACATAAAGGTAAGCTACACTTAATGATGTGAAAGAACAGTTTATCTGTGGGGGAATGGATGTCATTCTCATAGATCGGATTTCTGTGCGGTCGCCAATTAAGTGTATGCTGTCTTTATTAACACCAGTTAGAATCTGTCGCTGTTCTCTCCAACCTTGTTTTGTAAACCAAAAACATTTGTGAAACCTCAGAATTTGGAATAAATTGTACTGAATTGTCTTACCCTGGGTTGGTCATCCAGTACAGGGAGAAGCGTATGGAACAGGAGAAAGAGCTGCTGCATAGCCAAACGACTTGGTTAAATGAGGAGCTGAAGACCAAGAGTGAGGAGTTACTGTCCCTGTCCCGTCAGAAGGGTAACGAGATCCTGGACCTCAAATGCAGCCTGGAGAATAAAGAAGATGAGGCATGTTAGCTTTATTAATCTACATATTTAAGCAGTAGGGAAATAATGAAGAACTAGTTGTTTGTGTTAACATTCTGGTAAGTAGAAGGAATGGGATGATATATTAAAATTAAATCTATGACAATGCAAAAATTTGACAATATGTGTGTTTGGTTTCCAGTTGAACAGACTTCAAGACCAAGTGTCCAGTTTGAAGACTTCAAACGAAAACCTTCAGAAGCAGACTGACGACATGATCAGCAAACTGAAAGATGTATGTGTGTGTGTGTGTGTGTGTATTTTTGAAGCTTCCGTGAAGATGTTTGGTTTAGAGGCTTGGTTTACACAGGTACAGCTAGTCTAATTTTTATTTTAGTCAGCAATAAAAAGGTCAGGATCAGAAAGGCCTCATCAGATCAACTATTTATTGCCCCTGTGTAAGTTGATTTATTAAAGCACAGGGAAATATCTGATGTTGCTGGGTATTTCCTCATTCCAGGCCAAGGAGCAGCAGGTCACCATGGAGGAAAAGTTCAGGAACGAGCTGAATGCCAACATTAAGCTATCGAATTTATACAAGGTATGTACTGCAGGAAGAATTAGGACAGTAAGTGAGCACTAGGGATGGGTACTGATAAGATTTTATTGATACCAATACCATTATCGATCCGATTCTTTATCAGTTCCCTTATTTTTATTTTTATTTTATTGAGTTTAAAAGTAAATAAATATGAAATTGTTCACTGGATCTGAATATCTCTGGATGTAAATAAATAAGTCTTCTGCTGCTGACTGACAAGTGTGATTGATGTGTGGCACGTCACATGACGTCGACGCAAGGTCCGGCCGCTCCGGCATAATGTAAAGAATTGATAAGGGAATCGTTAAGCATAAAGGCTAATGATATCGATGGATTTAACCATTTCTAATCGATTCTTAACAGGAACCGGTTATCGATACCCATCCCTAGTGAGCACTGGTGTATATTTCTCCTTTTCTGTGGAAATCACTGTGGTGATGTAATGGATGCAAGATCTGTTTTTGTTGCCAAGCTTCAAATTCACCATATGTGTAAAATGCCTTTGCAAATAGTTTGCCAAAGCTAACTATGATGACTTTGTGGTTGCAGGGAGCTGCAGGAGACTCTGAGGCGAAGAGTGAAGAGCTGAGTCAGGCAGTGGAGGAGCTACATAAGCTGCTGAAGGATGCAGGAGAAGGTACGATTCTCTCTCAATGAGCAGAATTAGCATTTCCATTACCAACCAGGTGACTTCTATTCAGAAACAGAGAAAGAGGGTGTGAGTGTGTTGTGGGTTTCTGAGGGTTCAGGTCACGCGGGGTTGTTTTGTTTTCCACAAACTGGAGGACTGTAAAGCCCTTTGAAACAGTTATTACGGGTTCTAAATAAACCTGAATTTGAACTTGAACTTAGTCTCACTTTTCTGTAGCATAGTGAACAAATATTTGCTAATGTGGATGTGTGTTTCTGACCTGTTCTGTGTGCCCCACAGCTGGTTTCATTATATTTGTTCAGCTTTGTTTTAATTTATAAATGAGTCTCCAATTGTTGAGATCAGTTAATGCCTTATCAAGCTATATTTCCTCTATCGCCACAGCAAACAAAGCCCTTGAGGAGAAGCTGCAGGAGATGAATGGTGCCAAAGAGAAGACCGCTGCTGAACTGAGGGAGAGGATCCAGTGCCTTGAGAAAGAGCTGGACAACGCCAATGAACTACTGTCAGACTCTAAACACAGAGGTCAGTCAGGACTTGTTAATCTAGATTTCAATGTGGGCGCATTTCTTTTGGGTTTGCATGTTTTCTGGGGTCGCTGTTTTCTTGAATTATTAAGTAAGTGTATGCAAAGCCATGTAGACAGTCAGGGGAGGATAACCCTTTGCCCTAATTGTTGTATTTCCAGGCCCTGCTGGTGTGACATCATTGCTGTCAGAAGAGCAAATGACAACCATGTCCCCAACAGCAGCTGCTGTGGCCAAAATCAAACCTGGCATGAAGCTGACTGAGGTATTTACAGCCAAGTTTCAATGTCCAAACCACAGATTTTCCTCTTACAAATGTTAAACTTGGAAACAGGTTAGAGGCTGTGGCTGGGGAAAATAATGAGTTTGCTGTTAATGGGGTGCATTGGACCACCAAAGATGGATTTCCAATTTCATTTGATGTCCTGAGGCATTAAAAGTGTAGCCTGGATTTGGGTTTAGCCTATGTTCGGTCTAAATTTGGAAACACTTCACAGTGTTGGTAAAACAGCGACAATATGTAAAAGTTTGCAGTGTGCTTCCAAAACACTCCAAAAGGGAAGCACACAGAGAAAGGAGGTGTCAGTGGTCAGGAACAGTTCATTTTTATGTGAACAACAACAGGGAGGGAGACTGTTTCATATCAGGTGTTACTGTCATACTTATATTCTGGTTCTTCAGTAAACATTGGAGAATTATTTGTTACCATTATTACCTCATCTCTGGTTTTGTTTTTTTGGACTGTCCTATGCTGACCTGAAATGTTGCCTCCAATGTTTTTGGCCAGTTGTATACAGCGTATGTGGACAGCCAGGAGCAACTGCAGTTGGAGCGCCTGGAGAACAAGCGGGTCAACAAGTACCTGGATGACATAGTGCAGGAAGTGGAGGCCAAGGCCCCCATCCTCAAACGGCAAAGGGACGAGCACGAGCGAATGCAGAAGTCAGTGGCCAGTCTGTCTGCCAAGCTGGAGCAAGCTGTCAAGGTGCATAATGCAGACAAGCTGTGTGTGTGCGTGTAAGGGGGGGATTATTCAGACATCATCAGGATTCTAGTTGTATTGCTCATGAGCTTCATGTTTTTCTGCTTGTCTTCCATCATTTCCCTGATTGCGCTGTCTTGATCACAG
>OMKZ01022105.1:5031-19297 GCA_900302535.1 Neoniphon sammara | reverse complement strand
CACTCTGGCAATAGTGGTCAGGGTTCAGTGCTCATTTCACACCCATCAGAGTGGCATTTTAGCAGCCTTGATATCACACCCAGCCCACTCTCTCTGTAATGAAATGGTGATAGCGCTCACAGCATTACCCTTATCTCAAAAACAATTGAAAAAATAATAAAAAATATGATATATATTTATATATAGATATAACTCCTTGCATGGTCACCCCAGTCAGTTATGAGCCCCTACATCCAGCTTTCACCCCCACATGGACAAGGATAACATGATGTTCATATTATTCATGTGAACATGCAATCTGCATTTCAGAGTCTTCATTTCATGAAATTTTATGAGACGGCGCTGCACTGTGTATGACTCTGCTCCACCATCAACCTGAGTGCATGGACTTCTGAGTATAGAGAATTGAAGGGATATTCTTGGTAAAACCATATAAATGATACATTCAAATTAGCTGCCATATTCCACAATAAACATTTTGATGTTAAGCTAATGTTAAATCATTTAAAAACACAGCTACAGTTTGACTGCACTTTATGCGTGTGGTAATTGCTAACAAATCACCAGGAGGTCCGCGTGTGAAATGCTGCATAGATTCATGTCTCAAACCCTGCAAATGCAGAAAAGGCGGAAACATGCGTTCATTTTCAGATTTATAGAGCACAGCTTGCACCTCTTGCACGCCTGTTTCTTGTTATAAATCACAAAAGATGGTGGCTTTGCGTACTCCTGAACAAGCTTAATATCCACCACCTGTCACCTCACACAATTATCCATAAATAGTTGCTGAAGTGCCTCCCTGCTCAACATTCAATTTCGTATTCAGCTCGTTCAGTTCTGCATGAAAATAACAAATAACACACAGCACTAAATCTGAACCACCAAAGCTTTGCCGATGTTGAATCATTGTGGATGAAGAATGAGTCCTGATAAAACAAGACATAATTTGAATCTATTTGCTGGCATGACAGTGCTCTTTAACAGGAGAGCTTCATCCTTCATCTGTGACTTTTTACAGATATGTCAATGCAAACTGTTTTTTTTACCGACTGCATCTTTAATGTATATAACTGAGTTGATCCTACATCTGTCTGTTATGTCCCCAGTTATATGCAAATGCTTTTCGTTGGCAAGGCAATCAGTGGCGAGATTCCTATTCTCATATTGCATGTATTCAATCAGGTTTTGCTACGGTTACATGCAAGATGAATTGGAGTTACTCCCACGAAATTTAGACATCTGGATTAAATCTGCTCCCCTAAAAAGGAATCAAAGAAATCTGTCTATTTCCTGCCAGGTTGATTGCATACGAGACTATTCAGTCTTTTCTATATTCAGCTAGGTGCTGGACCATTATGTGCAGTAGTGAGATAGGAAACTCCATTATGCAACTCACAGCGCACTTCATTTATCACTCAATGCACTAGCATATTTATACGAGAAGCATTTAATTTAATAATGAAAAACCTTTCAGCTGCAAGTTAAACACTGCTCGGTCTTTTAAAAAGCATTTGACTCCTGTGTTTCATTTATTAAACAACATTTGACCCAGACTTTCAGCATCTCTCAATGTTTAACACTTAGTCAAATATTGACAAAGTGAAGCTGAGTAAACCTGAGGGGGAAACTGCGGCTCATAGCCTTTCTGTAATTCCATGTCTTCCCAAACAAGCCTACTGGGGATGTTATGAGTGAAAAAATGCCATTTGAATGACTCCCTATATGTGGAGTCATATAACACAGTAAACCTCATGAACCTGCTTAAGTGCACATTCAAGCTGCTCATCACCTCCACGCCCGCTGATGCTCAAACTCCACAGTCATTAAAGCTGTACTACCTCAATGGCTCCTCCTCTCCCTCATTATTATTATCATCATCATCATCATCATCCACATAGCTCTGCCTTGTCGTAGAGCTGGGTGTCGTTAAATGCGGTGTCAAAGTGCAGCGCGAGGTATAGATCTTCTTGTAAGTCATTAGTCTTAAACTCATTTACTCTAACCAATCTTAGCTCCTCTCCCCCTCCCATCTTCACCCACACATCTTAATATGATAAAGTCCTAATTAATATTGCTGCTTAATTAAACACTCATATTTAAGGAATGTGAGAGGGGATGGGGGAGGGAGGGGGCTCTCATCCATGCTATTAATTTTCTTGGTCGTTAGCGTGCCACATGCATCTAGCTGTGATGTACATGCACTTCCATTAAGGTTGTACTTACGATGTAAAGTGGGAAAAATAGGCGGTAAAATTGCGAGGTGTGTGTGGCGGGCGGGGTGTCTGAGTGGAAGGTTTATTGAAAGATTTCAGGGTTTGATGCTAGCAATGAGTCGCTAATTTGTGAAAGTCTGAAGCATTGCCCTACTCAGCAACATTTTGCTTATTTAGTCCTGTATTTTAATGATTACTACTAGTAGCAAAATAACTTTACTTGAATGAAAAGGCCTTGGTGCATAATCCAAATTCAGGGGACTTGCTCATTCCCCATCTATTACCAATGACAGCCATATTGTGTATAATGCTTTTATTTTTCTTCCTTTTTTTTCTTTTTTTTTAATATCATATCTTATCAGCGTCAATATAAAAGGAAGGACCACTGTGAGGGCAGCAATTTGTACTTCAGTTATTGTTTTATCATAGCCTATAAATCTGCATAATGTGTCCTTGTGACCTTAAAATAAGAAGCTTATGAAATCAGCAGTGGCATAAATATTGATAATGTCTCATTCACAGGCTGTTTCTTTAAAACATTACATTGCAATTATGGCTAGCAGTCATTATTGATATCCTGGTGTGGCCGTGCATGGCGAGCTGGTGGTAATGCAATTTGACGCCAGGCGGAAGGGAAGGGGAATCGAATCACGGGACTGAGAACAGGATGCCCAGGGGGAAGCGGGACCTAACCAGGGAGAGCCGAGGACACCTGAGCTCCCCCAGCTATGATTCAACCCATATGGCTTTTTGACAGGGGCGGAAAATGAGTCCCCTTCTCAGTAAGAAGAACTGTTTCTCTAATTCAATAAACATAAAATTATAGGTATAAAAATCTGCAACACTGTTATTATTGTCACTTGAAACCTTGTAACTCCAATTTAGTTGTTTTTTATGGTTTAACTACAGCTGAAGGATTATTGAATTCAGAAATGCACAGTGTTGTCAAGCTGTAAATAAGGCTTTTTTTGTTTTTCTTACAAACCTTTCCACCTGACAGTATCCTGCCAAAATAATTAAAATCAGCTGAGACCAGGTAAGCTTGTAATGTCAGTGGCCTGCTTATGCTAGTTATTCTCCAACCATTAATGCTAGTTAGTTGATACCCAGCTAGTTATATATTCTGGGCATTTTTATGGTCTTAACTTGTCATCCAAGATCAGCGTTTTCATTGACGTACTACTACAGCATGCAGAGCCCATTTAAAAAAAAAAAAAAAATTTAGACAAAAAGCGTTAGCTCATCATTGCTAGCTTCTTTCAACAGTGGCAATAAAATACCAAAAACACAAGACAACAGAGTTCAATATGTGATCTTATACACATTTTTATAGCAGAGTGTACTAAAAATAAGATCCTAACATTCAAGACATAATTCAGTTTTGGATGAAGTAAAAATGTCCATCTACAGTAGACACTTATTTTGCTTTTAGCTTTACAACTAGCTAGCAATTGCTCCTGAACTAATGAGATAACAAGCAGCCAAACCAAAACCAAAACTACAGCTGGATAAAAACTTTTGTGATAATGTTTAAAAGAGCTAACTTGACATTCAGATTAGAGCTGTGTGAAATATCGGTATTCTATCACCGCCTCTACCTGCTTGGTCATCATATCTGCATTACTAATAATTGTTTATTAAAATATCTTATGTGTAAATGTCTTATGAAAGCACCAATAATGACCCTAATTACAATATCATCACAATATCGATACTGATGCATTTAGTCAAAGATTTTTATTTTTGTCCATATATTGTCCAGCCCTGCTTCAGTAAAACTCAACAAGTACAAGTACATAGAAAAGCTACTCAGTTTCTGTAACAAGAGTTAATGGAATTTGGCACCAGCTTTAGTTTTTCATTGTGTAAACCAATATCAAGGTCTTAAAGAAATCTCACTTAAATAGTGAACTCCCACCTAACTTAGCAGGATTACCAAAATTTATCTCAGCTGTGCGGCGAGACAACATGACATATGCTGTAGCTATTCAGCTCTGTCTCAAAGATGAGTTTGTAAAGACAGACATTTATATACACGTTCTTGCAGATAAGGCCAGTCTGAGGTGTTTTTTTCCAGACAAAACCCAGGCATCTTCAACCTTGACTGTCTCTGTAGTGCAGTTCCTCTAAACCCTTATCAGCTTTTAAACAATGGAGGAAGAACAAATTTGCACAGGCAGGATGACTAAGGGATTTACTGCTTGAACATCTAATGATGAGTGGAAATAAACAAATACGTCGTCTGGCAAACAGCCTTTTCATTCTCCACTTGTCTGATTTTAATAAACATTAAGAGGGATGATGCATCTTTCCGCTATGTTCTGGCATTACGCTGATTGGCCTTGTGGAGGCGCCATAATTGAGGATCCAGTTTTCTAACTTTGAATGGACTTAGGCTAATTCCAACACCATTAAGTACATTTGGCACAAAACTTGACCCACAAATTTTAAACTCAAACATCATATCTCACACATGATCGGTCCAAGATAAAACTATGAGGAATGATGCATTATCTTCTGACATAAAAACAAATTGATTCATGCTATATGATTATAGTTCCAATTTAAAAAAAAAAAAAAATCTTCATTTATCTGTCTCAGTATCACAACAAAGCTGCGCAGCAGCAATGCATTCTGTGTTGATATTTTTAATTGGCTGGCCATTGACATGTTTATTTACCTGTCTTAATGAATTTTATATATTTGAAATGCTCAAAATGTTTGTATCACTCTGTTGTGTTTAATTATGACTGATTGCTTTGATTATTTACATGGTCAATCAACTTTGGAACTCATGCCAAAGCATTTATTCATTGCCAAAAAGTATGTGAATTAAATAAACAAACAAATAAATAAAACAAATTGAACAGCCAAATTTGATTTGACTGAAAACATTCTGAGTATGGTACAGCCCTAGTATTGCTATAAGTATCAATACTGGCATTGGCATCGATATTTGTAATGATGCAGGTATTGGTATTTGTATTCGTATTAGTACTGTATTGGCACTGATATCAGTATCACTCATACTATTAGTCCTGCTATTTCCTTGGAACAATGACCACACTGACATTGTCTCACGGCAAAACGGGACCCAGTTCCCAATGGTTAGGGCTCACCCCACTTTGTCTTACAACCATTATGAACATTTCTCCGGAAACCTTTCCAGGGCAGCTACTTCACTCCCAGCCGCGTGAACATAAATGTCAGTTCTCTCCATCGCATGGAACTTGGGAAACTATCTGCAACCTGGAAGTTACAGTAGTTTGTCTCATTTTCCCCTACAAAGTGCCCTTCACAGGTCCCTGGTGGCTGATTGGAATTCATCCCTGCCCATCTGTCTTTCCAGTGTGTAATTGACCCATATCTGGCAGAAATAATCAGACAGAGGAATGAAAAATTTCTCAAACACTTGGTGACATCGCCAACCCCATCCATTACCAACAGCTTGGACAGAGCACGGCAGCGTTAACAATCTCAAGTTGGCCTGGACAGAAAACCTGATGTCTCATTTGCAGATAGCCAGACGCGCGCGCGCGTGCGCGCGCGTGTGTGTGTGTGTGTGTGTGTGAGAAAGCTGCAGCTGCTATTGTCTGTCAGCCTGAATAATCCAGTGTCTAGTTGTCACACACCTGTCACCTCTGCCATGCCTTATCTACCTGCTAATGAGAACATGCACACTAATACTCATTCTCCGTCTTCAACTCCCCAAACACAAACATGCACACGCACACACACACATTCTCTCTGTGTTTCTCTCTCTGTGTCTCTGTCTACCTCTTTCTACAATGCAGGTTATTCTTTCCCTATCAATCTGGTATTGTCTTTCTCTGTCAAGCTGTCAATGGCAGGCAGACAGTACTGGATGAGACACAGGGACAGAGACAGGCCACTTTTATTTTCTCCATCAATCGATTGCCTCTAAAACTGCTGTCATGCCCGTCCTGCTTCTCTCTCTACCCCCTCTCTCTCTCTCTCTCTTTCCCTTACAGTTACTGCTCACTATTTCACTATTTATCTATCAAACCCTCTAAACTCCACTATTTACTCTGCAGCTTGTTCACTGTCTCCACACCCGCTCAGTCAGTCACTCTGGCTTTTGTTTGGTTGGTCGAACTCTCTGCTGCCGTCTCTGTGTTTGCACAAGTGAAAAAAGCACACAAATGTATGTACACACGCACACGCACACACACACACACACACACACACATACAGAGACACGCACACACAAACACAGAAACATCCATTTAGTTTAAAGTCACATGCTCAGAGAGCGAGACAGAGATAGAGTTTGCAGTGTTGGGAAGCATGAAGCAGGTGAAGCTGCTGTGAATGGCCGGCTGCTTCACCGAGCCATTAGCCTCGATGCGTTTCGCACTGTGGCTGTTGATTTCCGATGGCCAGCAACCCTTCAGACCTTCTGAATACATAGGCTGTTGTCATATAGGTCTTCTTTTTTTAAACCTTTATTTATCCAGGAAATGTAAACAGAGCTCCATGCTCTTCTGCAGATATTTGCATTAATATTCATTAATATTCATTTCACCTAACAAATATTGACATTTGTATATTCTATCAAACTACAGTCACTAATGGGATTAATGGGATTGTAAACTAAAAATGGGATTGTAAACTAAAATATGTATTTTTTCTTTTTTCTTTTTTTTTTCATCACTGGGTACCTGTCAGTTGATTTTATTGTTGAGTTTGTTGAGTCAAACCAGCAGTTTTGCTGGGGATTAAAATCAACTTTCACGTGTCAGAGTGGATAGATCCAATTAGAGCACCCAGTTTTTATTCCTCCCGCCTCCCTTTGATTGACTTGTCAACTGCACCAGTTATCCTCTGCTAGGCTCAACAAATGGCTAACAGTAGATAATTGTTAGGTACCTAACATGGCATATCAATGTTGTGCTGTTCCTGGATGTAAATCAATTATTTTTGTGTTATTTTACTAATGTAATCTTATATCAGAAGAGGCAGTAGCTGGCAAAGGGCTTCAGTCTAATATGGAGCTTTAGTTAGCGGTGGTGTCAGTCGTGAACCTTCTCACATCAACTGTACTACTACAAGGCTCCAAAGTGTAAGTGTTTGGCAAGTGAGCTCTACAGCAACATTAGCTATAAAAACATTAGCTATCATTGCTGCAGTGGTAGAAAGAACTGCACTTTAACTTTGGAGGATAGTTAGTTGGTCTTACCAGAGTCCAGACAATATTGTTACCCTACAAGGGGAACTAAAGCCCACCCAGCCCTGCTGGGATGGATTACTGTAGAAAATGAATCCTCTAAAACTCCATGTTATTACAGTTACTGACTTTTAGGAACTCCACCAACTCATCTTGGTGGATGATGAAGATAGTACTCAAGAAGAATGCTAAATAGTAAAATACATGTTTTAAACTGGGTTTACCATCCTGTAATAAAAGATGAACTTGAAGGCTAACTTTGTAAACATGGACAGACTCATAGAGTGCATAACATCACATTCAGAAGTGTTTCTTTCTTTTACTTGGGCAGTTGCACAGAGGAGGATGTGGGCTAAATATGAAAAAAATGAGTTCAAATACGCTTCAGAATGCTTATTTTCTGTCAGAATTCGAGGATTAATCTCAGAACTCACACATTTTTCACATTTGGCCCTATTCTTTTGCAAAATCACTATATTAGTTATTCATTGATAGTTAGCTATGTACAGGCAAAATGAGATTGCAAAAGCTACCACAGCAATGCAATTAAAAGTTAGAATAGATATAAAATATGAACACAAATAGGAGTGTTGACTCATCGGTCTCTGATAAATATGTATTGATACCAGAAGTTATAGGGAAAAGAAGCCACTTTTCTTAAGGTTAATAGAAAAAGTGCACACTTGTGTGGCTGGTTTAAAAGCCTATGCAATGCATTTTAAATGGTGTGCTCATGCGTGTAGGAAGAAGGAAGAGACCTTAAAAACGATGCTGAGGGATGTGTCTGTATGGAGCTGATGCAGACAGCAGCATTGATTAAAATTAGAGCTGTTCACTTCCAAGAGACGGATGAATAAAAAATCGCTTCTGGTGCAGACTTCGCTTTCGAGAGACACTATGGTGGTTTTATGTTTGTTTTTTTTTTACTGAGTTACAGTAATTCAGTAACATGCTACATCTGGAGGTGTTTTTATATATTTCCTGTATTCCCATCATATGTATCCAAAATAGCGGCATAATTTGAGCTTTATTGACAGTGACAATAGGGCTATATTTCATGTTATTTTCCAAATATCAGGTTGGTATCGAGTAAGCACCTTTCGAGAATAACATTGCTTCGTTCAAGGTCACCTCGACTGTTGGTGGAGTCTTTCATGCACTTTGTTTTTGTCACATCCTCCCAGCTAGTCCAACCAATGCCTCTGGGGCCAGGGACACATAGCCTATGAATGTGCTTCAGTACCATTAACCAACATGGTCCACAAAGACGGGAATGTTTGAGGCCCCAAAGATAACCATGGTTTTGACACCATGAGACCCAGAAGTCCAGACACTTTCGAAAGGCCAGGAAATAGCTTCAGGTTTTTTGGAGAAGGAAGGAAGGGGAGATGGAGATGGAGAGAGGTGGAAATAGAGGAATCTGGGGAGAGGGAGTGCGAGCTCTTAACCTTGGCTTCAGGCTGTGTGACCTATGTGAGAGTACTAGCATCTTTCCCCACTCTGGTACAACACAGACAGATCAATCACTGCAACACAAACCACGGAACGAAACGGGGAGACTTTTGTACTCACCCCTTATGCTCGCACATGAAATTTTCACACATTAAAGCTGCATTATGCAAGATTTATTGGTCCTAAATCACAAAGTGGGCTGCGATAGAGAAGGGTGTCTCATCCCTGCTAGCTGAGATGTTGTAGATTCAGCTTATTTGCCAAAAGTAGATTGATGTCTGGTCACTGATAGGAATCTTCTTCATGCAGGAAGCAACAAATCCAAAGTTAACAGTAAAGTACGAGAGGGAGTGAGCACTCTGTCTAGAGAAAACCAAACAGCATCTTCACTCTTATCCCTTTGATTTCTTTTGGTGTCATGATTCTGTCTTTTGGACTCTTGTGTTCTTTGTGTTTGGGATTTTAGGTTATGGACTTGTGTTTTGGGGTTTTAGTTCGGTTTCTGGACTTTTGTGACGCTTGTGTTTCTTGTTTTGGTTTTCTGTCCCTGCTCTGTGTGTCCCTCCTGTTTCCCTGTAGCCCTTCCCAACCTGTGTTCCCCTGCACACCTGCCCTATGTTAGTCTCGTCAGCCCTGCCCTGGTCTTGTTGCCTGCCACACCCTCGTTGTCTCCCCTGTTACCCAATCCTAGTGTTTCCCTGCTTTTCCTTGTGCCTCCCCACTCCAGGTGTGTCTCATTGTTTAATTAGTCCCTTGTGTATTTATACTTGTGAATTTCCCTTGTTCTGTCTCCGTTTGTTTCTCTTGCTTCCCTGTGTTTGCTTCCAGTGTTACCAGTTTTTCTAGTGTTCCTCGTGCTCCTCCTTGCATTTTTGCTTTTTACTTTATTAAATAGTTATTTTCCCTCAGCCCCTGCGTCCTGTCTCTTGCGTTTGGGTCCACCTTCTTCACTACACCGTGACATTTGGTATAAATGCTGCATTCTATTGTTCTCGGAAGTGGGAAAATTCCAATTCGGTATCCCCAAGTTCCAATGTAAATGCACTCCACTGAAGAGGACGCACACAGCAAGCTTATATTTGACGTTTCAGCCTGCCTCATATGCTCATCACTTGATGCTAACATGTATGGTAGCAGCTAGCAAACCACATTCTAGCAACTTCTGCGTAGAAATGTTTAGCAAAAATCAAAGGTGAACACTGCCAACTGTTAAACCTATAAAAAATTACATTGTTTTGTCATGAAAATTTGATGCAAAGGGATTTTTGTTTTCAGTTCACCATGTGCGCTGCCATCCCACTGAGTATCTCAGGGAAAAACTGATGTAGCCAAACTGCAGCAAAAGCATCTCAGACCAGCGTGAGCACACTATGTGCAAAATGTTGACTTCACCCTGCAGAACTTATGGATATAGTAGTCAAAATTGCCTATAGGTTGAAGTACAGAAATATATTGAAATTATACACAGGGATATCTTGCTTAAGATTCAAATTCAGATTGTTTTGTGGGGTTTTTCCACTTAGGGCTGCTACCAAAGTGTGGAAAAACAGATGTGTGTGAGAAAAATTGATGTATTTGCCCATCACCGAGGCTTTGACATTGACCTCTGGGTAAACAAACTGGACCTGTTGAAATGGTGGAATAGCAAAATAGTCAAGAGGAGTTCTAAAACAAAGAGTTGTGATTCCAAGTGTAATTAAATGTTCTCATTGAAAAAAGCAAAATAAATAAATCAGGTTTACCTGTGTGTGTGTGTGTGTGTGTGTGTGTGTGTGTGTGTGTGTGTGTGTGTGTGTGTGTGTGTGTGTGTGTGTGTGTGTGTGTGGGCATGTCTTACTATACTTGTGAGGACCAACAACCAGTTCTGTGAGGAAATTTGTAATTGTGAGGACATTTTGGGTGGTCCACACAACGGAAAAACACAAATTGTGTCTTATTGGTTCAGGTTAGAGTTAAGGTTACGTTTAGGGTTAGGTCAAGGTTAGGATTCGGGTCAGGGCTAGGCATTAGTTGGCTGTGGTTAAGATTAGGGAAAGGCTGTAGAGAATGAATGGAAGTCAATGTAATGTCCCCACAAAGGTAGCAACACCAACATGTGTGTGTGTCATAGGAGTTTCAAGCACTCAGCTCTGGGCTGAATCAGTGTGAAGTGGCCTTCAGTCACTGCCAAATAAATAAGACCATTTATCTTCTTCTGGTGGTGACCAAGTCATAGCTGGGAAAAAAATTCTTTCACATTGGTGAGCGATAATGTCAACTGCGTTCTGTCCCTCTGTCACTATTTTTGGTTTTAAGGGGGTCAGAAAGATTTTTTGAGCTGTTAACTGCAATCTGTGTGTTTCCTGTGATGATTTCTGACAACATCAGTCATTGTCTCCGATCTTGAGCGCTTATGTGGACTTCAAGCACTAAACCTGGTTGACTGATTTTTTTATCCATGAGTGACAGGTAGATCTCTCCATAATAAGATTTGAAAATGTTACCATCCCCTGTATAAATACATTTATCAGTCCCCTGATTGAATGTAATTACCTCCCAGGTCAAACAGAAAACCAGCAGGGCTCCGGTTCCTGAGGTCCTGGATTGATAACCATTGCCCTAAGTAATTAAGCAATCGTGCGCTGGCATGCAGTTTGGGATTATGTAGTGATGTGAAACGAAGACCAAAGTTTTTCAGATCATTAGAATTCAGTGCGTGACTGAGCTTCCATTTGGTTGCCTGTGCCCCCTCCGTCCGTCGTGGTTTGGGCTGCAAGAGCTCTGGCCTCTGCACCCACTGGGACTGGAGCTGAAGCCAACGGCTCAAGCTGGCAAAGCTCAGGACCTCGCTGTGGCAAAGGTGCCAAGAGGCTCTGTGCGATCTCCATCTTCTCTGCTGTGGGTCAGTGGGTGAAGCTGAAGAAGTTCGAGTGTGGGCGGCACTGTGACGTCTTTTCCCTTGGGTTCTGTGCTGATGGAGTTTGATATTCAGTAGGTGGCGCTCCTTTCTTTGTCTGTTCAGCCATGGTGACTATCACTGCTCATGCTAACTACCCAGTTCTTCTATTTATTCCAAGTAAACTGTAAAGTGCTTCCTGCTTATTTTACCAGGTAAGAACTACCAGACACTGGGTGTTAAGAGCAGCAAATGCAAAAGCTTTCATGAACTGACTGTAAGCTGAAATGTTGCTCATTATTGCTTTAAGAGACTGTTGGATGGGGAGAAAAAAAAAGCAGGAATAATGGTGACACTTTGTCAGAGAGAAGAGCTTAGTGTTTATTATTTGTTCTGCAGTACATTGGGGTTTAGCGTGGGTTGGTGACAGAATGGAAAAGACATAATCAACATGTGTTTCAGGAAGACATGAACGCAAACCGGTACGTATGTTGCTTAATTGTGTGAAGGCACGAATGCACATGTCAACACTTATATTTGATGTGCGCAGTGTGTGTGCGCCTGCCAGTGCTCACAGCCGGTCTTCCAGGCCTTTCAGCCCGTGTGACGCTCGTCATTCTGTCACACTGGATGACTCCTGATATGGCCGCGGCTGCCATGGCCTCAAATCCCCCAGAGACAGAAGAAAGAGAGACAGTGCGGGGAGGAGAGGGAGAACAGGAGTGATAGACGGAGAGAGAAAGTGTGTGCGCGAGAGAGAGAGGGAGAGAGAGAGATGTGTCAACAAAGGGCCTCAGTTTCCCCAGAGACAGACTGACACAGAGACAGACAGAAACTTAAGACTTAAGAGGTTAAACTTGTGGAAAGCAGAAATTTATCAGATGTATCTATAGGGGACAGAATAGGTAGAGATGGGGCTTCCTTTATCATACCACATGTTTAATAGACCTTTCTCACAGCAGCCATTTTGACATGAAATAGCAGGTAAACACAGGTGTTACTAATGACATTAATGAAGGTTCTGTTCCATTCAAGTGTAGCAGAGTCTTTCCAGTGAGCCAGCATGAACAATAGCAGGACCCTGGCTCTGTTAAATGGAACAGAACCTTCATTAATGCCATCAGTAACACCTGCGTTTACCCGCTATTTCATGTAAAAATGGCTGCTGTGAAAAAGTTCTATTGTGCATTATTATACAACAGTTAGATCCGGTCGAGCGATTTGATTGGTCAAGAGGTACTCCACGAGTGCTGATATACAGTATAACAGCACTCTGACGTTGATGTATTACTGCGCTCTACAAGTGTTATGTAATAACCTACATTAATGTCCATGATCTACATTGCAACAGACTTTGCACTGCGACAGCGTTCTCAGACTAGGACGAGAGGGAGGAAAAAATAGCCTGGGGCCTGCTGTGCAAACTTCCAGGTGTGTTCAGACCTGCTAGCTAGCCTGTGCTAATGTGTAGACCTATAGAAAGTAGCAAGCTAGCATGCGGTTGGGAAATTGTTAGCTTAGCAACAGTTCAGTCGCTTGAAATCTGACGGCCCTATTAGTGCTGGCAGAGCGGAATAAATGTTTAAACAAATCATAATCTGTTGTCAGTTATTACCGTTATTTGTGAAATGATGTTGGTGGTAGAACTGTGATATAAAAGCAATATCACACTTGAGGTCGGCAGCTGGCCTGCGGCCTCGTGCCTATGACCGAATCACAGCCGTGCTGGTATACAGTATAACAGCACTGCCTCTTGTGTGATATTGCTTTATTAAGCCCTGGTGGTGGAAAAGAAGGAAAATTCTTTTAAGAAAGGGCAATACAAAAACCATTTCCAAACATATAACAAAGCTTTTCATACGAGTTGGAGAAAACACAGATTAATCCCAACATATAAATCCATATGGGAGCCATATTAACGGTAAAGTAGAACTTTAAAGCAGTGGAGTTAGCGTCTCTATTCCGGGCACACAACATGACTGTCACGCGTTAATTTGCGACCTAATTTGAAGAAGAGAAAACAAGTTTATTCTTGGCGACGCGAGCAGTAGAGAGGGAATATTATGGCCTGCATCTTCACGGCTCGTGAAGGGCTGCAGGAAATGGACATAACATGCAACGTGACATGCAGACGCCGCCGGAGTGTTGTGACAAATCATAGTGTATCAGCCGCTATCAGAGATAATGCAGACTGAATCGGGGAGACATCAGCCTCCATCATCAGACACTTCAGACCCACGCTGCAAAATGCTAATATGAGGTCTTACAGCATTACTTTATCTGTGTGTGTGTGCGTGTGTGTGTGATAGACAAGAGAGATCAAGGACAAGCGAGATCCTTTCAAAATTGAAACATTGTGCACTTAAATGCACAACAGATTCCAATTTACACTTACTGTGTTTATTAAAGGAGGTGAGTTGGGTGGGCTTGCATTTGCATGTTCCGCCTGGATGTGTGTGAGTGTGAGTGTGTGTGTGTGTGTGTGAGAATGTGTGTGTGTGTGTGTGTGTGTGTGTGTGTGTGTGTGTGTGTGTGTGC
>OMKZ01022099.1:3435-20061 GCA_900302535.1 Neoniphon sammara | reverse complement strand
GGCACGTTCACATGCAGCTCCCTCCTGTTTACTCTGGTGCACAAAGTGTGTGTGTGCGCGTGTGTGAGGGAAAGGAAATCAGTACAATATTGCATGCGAGAACATACACATACACACACTCACACACACACACACATACCAACAGATAGATGAGGAAGAGCTGAAGCTGCTCCTCTCAGCTCCACGGCCCAGCATTAGCATGTTTATTACCATTTCCATTTTGCTCCTCTGCTCTCTCTCCTTTCCCATCAATGTATTGAAGGTGAGTGGAGGCCTATCAGGGACTGGAAACAGGAAAGAGCCTTTTTTCCCCCCTCCTCCTCAGCTTTGGTGCAAATAGAAAGATGTGCTTTCTGTCTTCCCACTCAAACACACAAACCCTTAAAGAAGACCACAAGCGATGGTCAGTTCCGCAAAATAATTTAAGAAATAATCTGCTACATTTTTATATAATGAATGCATATTTTGCAGCTTTCTATCATAACACAATAGCGATTCAATCTACAACTAGTTCATTATGTTCTGATCACCCATTGTCAGGGAGTGATATGTTTATGTTTTCAGCAGGTTTGGAACAAACTAGCTATTGGGTAGTTAGCATGATAGCCACTATGGCTGAACAGACAATAAAAAAATTGACACACACTGAAACTCAGATTTCTTGAACAGAAAATCCAGTCATACTGCATGAACACAAAATGCTGTTTGGAAGAAGCAATTAAACTTTCTCAAAGTCTGTCAGCATGGCCAGCAAAGATGCTGTGTCTGTTTTCCTACTTCTCTTTGGCCTTCTAATAAAGAAATACTCAACTTGCACACAAGTGCAATTGTTGATTAGAGCGATAAATAAATAAGCAGACAAAGATAAGTGCTAATACACCAGACCTAATACATATAAAGTGACTGTTCATTTAGTTCATTTGGGCTCCAATGGTCTGTGGTAACGATTGCAAAGCATCTGCTGTGGGAAGCTCGCCGCAGGGGGTGATGCCTAATTCCATGAAGGAAAAACACATTGTTGTAATTGCCATGCTATGAGGAGAGGGGACCGGAGGTGACAAATCCAAAGTACTAGGGAATATTAGTATTCGGATGGGCCTCCAACTTGATGGGAAGCGCCATTAGTAATGAACTTCCAGGCTTAGAGAGGCGATTTGCATGAAAGGCGAACCCTGGAGCGTAATGATGTTCAGAGTCAAATCTGCCTGTCCAATGAACGAGGTACTGATTTTTTTATTGCACTTTTTTACTCCCTCTGTTTTGATTAACTATGAGATGACCCGACTCATATGCGTCTCATGTCTTTGAATTAAGGTTGTCTTGGTTTGCGTTGCAATTGAAAATGAAAGGAAGGGATTGAGAAATGAAACAATGGGACGATCTGGGTGTTCTAGCTGGAATATAATTTCAGTGAATTGGTACATTTGATCTCATTTATGAATATGTCTCTGCAAGATATTTGTGTGTATATACTTGTTTATTCACAAAGAGCTTTTAACAAGAACTCAGCCATGAGATAATGTCAGCTCAGTTTGAAAATTTACCATGTTTTCAACCATGGGTAAATTAAGGAAAATTTCATGAAATGTAGTCCCACAGCCCACAGGTTCCTGTGGGCTGTTCCTGCTAGCAGTAGTTGCAGCAGAATGATGTGTGCATTTGAGTGCTGCAGTTCATGATTCAGACATGATTAAGGATTTATATTGCATCCTCATACTCCCATTATGCTGTCAACAGCCATTTCCTGTGCCACACACACAAGCATGCAGACATATGCAGATGTGCACAACTTGACAGTGGGAGCGGAAAATGGGAAGCTGCTCTCCTGTGACAGAAAAACAAAATGCATCATTTCCATTTGTATGGAATGGCGCAATGGCTCGGTCAAAGCAGTCTAGCTGAGAAGGATGTTTTCACACGCTGTACAATGAAAGGCCTGATACGTGATCAGTGAATATTCATAGAAAATGTAGGGTCTTGCTGCTTTGTCATTGTTACGTGAAAAATGGCTTCCCCATTTCTTAAACAGCCTACCGAAAGTATTTTATTTTCGAAGATATTTTGAAATCAACGGGTGACTGGAGTCAGCAAATCATGTATGCATGAGGATGTGCTTATCAAGGACCCAGGAACTGTTGGGGATAAGTAAAGTGTTTATCGTAAAGTGTTGTAGTTTAAAAAGGCACGCACTTGAAGTTTATAAGTACAGGAATGATTTGTACAATGATCTGCAAAGGAGAGCAGCAATATCAAGGAAAGCTTGCCTCAACAAAGTGAATGATATACATATACTGTAATAAATACCTGTATGTTGTCAGGATAAGATATTCCCATATGGAAATGTAATATATGTACATGCGGAATTTCAATATATATATATGTCCATATTAAATACCCATGCATGAAACACATTGAAATGTGGCACATTTTAATTTATGGACATATGCCTAACATAAGTTACAAATACATGTGTCACCAGCCGTCACTGTCATATACATATGTTGAGCAGGTGTGAGTGTACATATATCACAGTTTAAAGTTGTTTTCATATGTCCATATAAGTCACATAAATGTTCAGCATATAAGGGCTACACATATGTCACCACATTCAGAAGAGGTATATATGTTTGGTTGATATACTGCATGACTATATATATGTAATATATATGACAACATTTCTCTGGTATGGAGGATATGTGTTAATAGCGCATTACTATCATATGACTATCCCCCCTACCTACTGATGAGACCTACTGTCTTAACAATACCCCCATAGCCCATTTTATTGGCTACCAGTATCACAAAGTAATATAGGAAGGTTACTAAGGTAACCTTAGTAACCTTCCTGCCTGTTTTACTCCACCTAGACAGGCAAAAAAAAAGGCTGAAAATGTGGGGAATGATTATGATGACTTGAAATATGCCTTGATGCTTATACTTTAGTGTTGTTCAGTATTATGTGTACTCGAACCATTTTTCTCTGGGCATAAGGCATTCCCTCAAATACAGACAGAATGACAGATAAACAAAAAGCTTGTCTGCGTGCTCAAACTGCTTGTGGGAAAAAAAATAAATAAATTGTTGCATCAGCTGTCTCGGACTGTCAGAGCACGGTGTGCAATAGAGACGAAGCAGGTGTCCATTGTAAAATTACTGCGCTTGAGATAAGTGGCTTGCGAAAGGGAAAGTAGGCGCCCAGCAGCTCGTACACAATTCTCTGGTTTGCTAGAAAGAGCTCTATAGATGGCAAGACCGAAACATGGAACACTCAGTTCTGCTGGAAAAAGACATTTTTCCCTCCAAAAACCAGAGCTTTGGAAACATGCTGACTTTTTATACAATCCACTTTTTTCTTGAAGACTCAAAATATGAAAGAATTATAAACTGCCTGCAACAGCATTTTTAGTTCAGAGGGAGTTTTATGACCTGACTGATTTGCTCCACTGTGAAGTTCACTCCACAGAACTATTTTTAATTCACATCCATTAATTTGGCTTTGATAATAGCACAGTTTGCACACATTCTTTTCCTGCCACTCTCAGTTGTGTTTAGGCAGCAACAAATTAAAAATGATCTAGTGTTATTTGTGGTTTTTGCCTTTTTTGCCTATTTTGTGTGTTTTTGCCTTAAGAACGGCCTGTAGCAAATTTTTTTTTCTCTCACCTCAATATGTCAAGAGAGTTATTGATTGTTTACAGTTTTCTTCATAAATATGAACTGATTTTCATTTCATTTTCATTTCCATCTGTCCAAAAATATAGCTTATGCTGGACATATGCAAGTTGGGATTTTTTTTTTTTTTTATTTAATCAACAACTTTTGTCGATGGTGAATGAATAAATTCACCTGCAATGACAAAGGCAGATATTGACTTGGTGCTACTTTCTACTCAATTCCAAACTGCGCACTCTCATACGTCTCTAAAATGGAACACATGATGACAAGTTATTCATTACTGTAATTAAAAAGATTGAGTTGACTGTCCTCAAAGAAATTGATCTGACCACAGAAAAATACCCCCCCCACCCTCTTACCCCCTTATATTTTGCTGCTTAATTAATTGTGGGAGTGAATCAGTATTTGTACAGTGCACAGCAAGATTAAAAACAAAAAACAAGGGAAAAAAAAACTGCTAACAAGATTGATGTTAGGTTTTACTGTCTCATAGCACGTGAGAAAACATCTGCTGCAGCCACACAAGGGCTAGGATTATATTCTGAGCATGATAGATAATGTTAGGCATGTTATAGCCATGTGTTTGCTGTAATAAAAGTAAACACAGCTCCTTGTATTAATCATTATTGATTCAGAAAAATGAAGTGTGTGTTTTTTTTCCTCATTGGCCTCAGATATCACTGTACTACACAGTGACCTCAAGTTTCACTACTGATGGCGCAATTAGGTGCTCAGTGATTTGAAAATGCAAATCGTTTTTTCACGTCTTATGGAAATACACTTGTACGGTAATTACCTAAAAATGTTATGGCAAGGTTAGACAATTTACTTTTTTTTGTTTTTTGGTTTGCTTTTGTTTTTTTCTCCCACTGGAAATTTTTCGACCCCTTATATACAGTCCATCTATACATATGTGAACATTTGTCATTGTATATTTTGTGATTTTTAAGTGGCAGTAGCTAGTACTTTCTTAATGTTTAGCTGGAGATCAATCTTATAATTCATTATCTTAAACCTAATTATTTTTAGCTTGCTAAGATGGTCTAAATCAGAATATCTGTGCAAATTACACATTACACAATGACACACTGTATGGCACACTGTAACCCTTTGCTGGATGTGAGTGGTTGCTCTTATTATGGAATATTCCAGTGGTGGGACACGGGGTCATAAAATGAAGAGAGTGTAAGCCTGAGCCAAGTACTCAGGGGGTGTTAATGTTAGTTGCTTTGATCTTAGCTGCACTCAAAAGTCATTTTCTACTAGATTAATTGGGTACTGCAGGGTCACCTCTAATGCATCTGATGATGCTCTGAAGAAACTCTTCAAGTCTTACAAGGCTACTTGCTAATTACAACCAAACAAAAAAAAAAGTGATGTGTCAAAATTTGACTTTTGGCGGCAACCTGGGTTTAATTAGTTGTACACATCACTTTACGCACAGTTTAGCAGTGATGAGCCACAATGCCTCATTAGATGTTACACGGCCGCATGAAGGAAAAGGCGAACAAAAAACCTTGCATATTTTCATCAGAAGTTTCATCATGAACTTTAAATTCACCTGTCAAAATTCAAAACATGTAGCCTCAGTGTGGTCATTTCCATAACACAGTCATACCACCCACTGTCAGCTGTGACACCCTGTCTTTTCCCTCAGACATTTTTGGGGAGAACACCTGTCTGCTCAAATTGAAAAGCCTGATATAACCCCTTTTTCCATTAGGGCTGTTTGAGAGCCAAGAGGTCCTCTCTGCAGGGTGTTAGCAAGTATGAGTAATCTCTATGCCCCCCCTCTCCTGTAACAGGCTCTTAGCTATATAAATTATTGAAATGGCTGGGGTTACATTTTTCCTTTTCCCTCTTTTACGTTATGAAGTGAAGCAGCGTTCTCAGGAGGAAGCGAACTTGTATGAAGTCGGTTTCTGCAGACATTTATAGTGCGCGGCTCCCAGAGCAGCCGTCTGATGATACCACGCGCAAATGGAAGAGTCCTGAGCCGTGACCCATAAAGATATCTGCTACTGTCATGCTGCAAATGCTAAAAGTGGTTAAAGTTCAAAAGAATTCGGGAAGCATTCTGACAGCTGATGGGATGCCTGCTTGTTAGTATTTTTTTTTTCAAAGCTACTCACACCACCACAGACACTTTTCCCCCACTGAACAAGAAAGGTTTTTAACACACTTGCGCTTCTGAGAGTATACAGATAATATGCCGCCTGTGCAGTCGACTCCAAGATATTAGAAATGGCTGTTTGACCAAACTGACCCGTATGCTTCCGAATGTACAGTACATGAAGGTTAATGAAGCAACTCAGCGTCTCACAGCTCTGCCTTCTGTCTGTTTTCCTGCCTGGTATAAAGTCTCACCTGGCCTCCGACACTCCCCTGAGCCCCCGCTGGCTCCAGCTTCTGCTCTTGGTCTGTGTCAGCTAGTTACCCTTACACAGACAAAGGCTAAATAGATTGAAAGGGAAAGCACCAGCAGAAAAAAATGAATGATGGGTTATTGTTCTTTAAATGGATTTTAAATTTGACATGAATTATTGGTCAAAAGGGGGGCATGCTGAAGAGAGACAAGCATACACACACGCGTTTTATCAAACTTTCAAACACATATCACATATTCACCACAAGTTAGCCTAAACAAGTTTAACATACAATGAATAATGGGAAAAAAAAGAAAAAAAAAGGCGACATAAAAACAGGACAGATGTCTGAGGGTATGCACTTCAAAGTGAAAAGCGAGAATGGAGGCGTCTCTGTGGAGAAGGAGAAGGCAGTGTGCGGTTGTTTACATACTCCCCACCACGTCCTCTTTATTTGTGAATGCTTAATGCACTCAAGAGGATCAAATGTGGGTTGATGGACTGTTTAAAAAAAAAAAAGAAAGAAAAAAAGAAAAGCTTCTGAAGGTACGTTGCATGGAGGAGCGAGAGAGAGTAAGAGAGAGATCCATCTCAGCTTTGTGTTTGGCAAATAGCTCCAAGCATTGTCAAAGTAGTTTTCTCCCTCTTCCTTTGAATATTACTAATAATAACAGAAAAAAAAATGCTGATGGCAGATAAGATGACAAGAACAGAAGTTTTTTATTCCCCCACACGAAATAAATGGGCCACTGTTTTCTGAAGTAAATGGAATCATCGCTCAAGGTAACAACCAGCAAATGGAATATGCAAAGTGAAATCCTGAAGGAGGGGAGGGAGAGGGACAGAAGGCGAAGAAGGCGGGAGACGGGAAAAAAGACAAATCGAGGGAGAATCTTTAACAACAGTCTCCGAGATGAAAAGAGAACGGACAGAGGCAGATGAAGAAATCTACTACAAAATGCAGTGGATGTAAGGAGGATGGGAGAGACAGTGGAAAGGGATGGATATAGGTAGAGGAAAAGAACGCCTGGATAAAGTCTCTGCTCGCGCTCTACCTTCCCCCTAGGTGATCTTTACTCTGAACAGTACATCTGGCTGAGCTGACGTGTTGTCTGTAAAGCAAGGGGGAGCATCTGAGCGTAAATGGTGCTTTGTGCCTGGCTTCCTGCCTGCCGTGCTGCTTGCCCAGCCAGGCCTGCAGAGAAAGGCCCTCTCTCCGCCCTTCCTGCTTCATCTCTCCTTTTCATCTCCCTCTTTACCCATCCATTTTAGCGCTACCCCTAAGGGGCATCCGACACTAACACTCTCTCTCTCTCTCTCTGCTTTCATTCTCTCCTCCCCACTCCGTTCGCTTATGTTGTAAATGGAGGAATATCACAGCTAATCCGTCATGTTTATGAATGACACGGGGGCCTAGGGAGAGTCGGGGCGCCTCGCCAGCAGTGGCGTACATCTCTGTTGCATGCCCTCTGCTTGGCTGATCCAATCTGCCCCAGCACTGATGGCCATAAAAAATGTCTACGGGGGATGTTAGGAACTTTAGGCAGGGTCATTTTAAAACATAACTCTGGACATTTTTGAGCTGGATGCTGTTTTCCCATCTTTTTTCCACCAAACCAATCGATTCTGGCCAAAACTCATCAGTTGCTAGTCTGTAGAGCTACTTACATCTTGCTTGCCAGGGTGCACAGCCATAATACAGTCCTAACAGGCCAGTGGAGACTCTGAAAAATCAATCTCAAAAGCACCCAAAGCATGTCTATTTCAACATATTGATTGCTCACTTTGTAATGAGACATGGCTAAAAGGCCGAAAATGAAAATTATTTTTAATCATGTTTTTCTCGGACAGTTTTGAT
Source organism: Neoniphon sammara (assembly GCA_900302535.1). NCBI lineage: Eukaryota > Metazoa > Chordata > Actinopteri > Holocentriformes > Holocentridae > Neoniphon > Neoniphon sammara. The sequence goes on along the minus strand of OMKZ01022099.1, from coordinate 12,162 downwards.
GCTGCCTTGGCCATAGCTTCTTCTTCATTTACCCTTTGCTGACCTGCCTATTCTCATTTGTCTCACTGTGTAAAGTAGTGCAAAATAAATAGTGCAAACTGTCAGGTAATGGTTACATGAAGTCAGCATCATTTAGCTGCATGCTTTGGGTCTTCTATAGGTTTGATTTGTCAAAGTGACCATTGGTCCTGTGACTGTATTATAAGCAAGGTGTAAGGTGAAGCGTCAAAATTTTGATCTGAGTCAACAAATCAGTCATCGCTGAGATTTAATTACATAAAACAGTATTAAATGTAGCTACAAGCATGCAGTAGAAATTGACAGTCTTTCAAAGTGCCATCATATAGTCTTGACATTTTAGTGAGAAAGGTATTGGTTTGTACTGAAAGTGAATATCACACATTTTGATCAATGAGAATAATCCGTAATTTAACCTTCATCACATTTTTATTCTTGGTATCCACATGTTATTGTGATTTGCATACGGCAGATCGACACATATTATGGACTCTTGGTATTGAAGTAATTGATTTATTTCTACATCTGTTTATTCTTTAGTTGATTTTAGAGCAGTGTCATGTTGTACTACTATTTAAAAAAAAGTTTCATACTATTACTTCACATGTTTGTTGATTATAACTTTTTAAAACTTGTTCTCCAATGTCATTTAGAATGAGGAATGGGTGGGAGTGTTCATCTGTGAAGGGTTTTTTGGGAAAAAAAATAAAAAATAAAGGACCCGATGATTAATTGATTGACTCAACAATGGTTTTCTCATAATCTCAGGCATTAGGCGAGGGTTTTTAATGGCAAATAAGCAGCATTCAATTAATTATACAATCTCAAAGGGGATTTATGGAAGAAACAATCAGCACAGGGCAAAGGGGGAGAGGATGCTATTTTTCACCGAGACAGAGTGCCGCGGACCTCGGGTTAAGAGAGCTCACTACTCCTTCACCTTCCTCCTCCTCTTTCGCTTCAACGCTCATCACACTCCCCCTCTCTTCACACTCCCCTCCACATCTCCCCCCGAGCAGAGAAATTCTTACGCATATTTGTGCTGCAATAACTTGTGCTTTTGTCCAGCCCGATACATTACCAGCGTTAATGAACACACAGGACCGAATTTTACAAATCCATTCCTTTTCACCCCTCGAGGCGACAGGGGGTAAAAACTGAGATATGAGAAGGCCCCTCATTTTCTAAAGCCGGGTTTCAGCGGTTTGCTCAAAGTGACTGTATTTGTTCAGCAAATTACTGGACTCCCTGTTAGAGGCGAAAAGCTAGTGTGAGTTGACTTAATGCCATTCTGTGTTTGAGAGGGCCAGTCCCTTTTTAAACTCTATTACAGTAAATGGAGAGTATTAGCCATTTTAGCCAACTCTGGCACATTCACGGCAATGTTCATTAATGTGCTCTGTACCCATGAAATAAACTAATAAGCTTAACTAAAGCACAATATCCTCAACCCAACTTGTTGTACTACGCCTTTAATGCTTATTTCTGGTTCACTGGAATAGCCATTATTGCGCTGCACAATGCATTCAGAGACAAACTTGCAAACAAATGTCGCTGATGAACATCGTCTTGTTTTGGAAATGTACTTACATCTGCAAGGAGTAACACACACACACACACACACACACAAAATTAAGGAATTACTGACAGAATCCTGTTTCTAAGTAACCCACTCCACCTACTTTGGCACAAAGAATGAAACATACATTTGTATACTAAACGCAGACAAATGGGTCATGGGTTTTCATAGCAAATTTGAACTCTTCATCCCTCTTCTATATCCCACAGGATTAGCCCTGCAAGTCTTACATGGAAGCATTTGTAAATGTCAATTGGAAAGCAGCAGCAAGCCTTACCACCCAACGTACTGCCGAATCAGAGTTCATCTAAGGCTTTTGAGCATCAAGGCCTGTGCCCCACAGGCACAGAAATGGGATATGCTCTCACATCTGATCTCCTGAGGTGTCTTTTGCAGTTTGGATAATCATCTAAAACACATCAGTCAGGATACATGCCATGTTTTAAAACAATTTGAAGGACGATTCGGAGCTTGATAGCCTGCGAAGCCTCAAAGTACAAATCTGGAAGGTGAATATGGGAATTTCCCTCTGCCACACACTAGTGTCTGCTTGTGGTTTATTAGAAGGAAGCGGTGAGGATTGTGTTTTCCATCGTTGGATTAGTTAAGTGATATCTATTCCATGGAGTTACCTCTAGGTGCCAGGGAACTTATTTAACTTTGGCTAGACGGACACTCTATGGAAAAACATAATCTTGTCTAGACTGGACAGCATATGTGCCAAAAAGTGCTGAGAAGTTCCAATGAGATAAATAGAAGCTTTGAATTCTTTGAGGACATTTTGAGCCAATTTAGACATTTTAGTATGTCTTTCCCTTTGTATAGCAACAATATACATGCACTGCCCCAACCTTGAGACACTTTTAAATAGTTCCTTTCTAAATGGGTGGCTGCACCTGCCCGCTGGTGAAAGACACTTGAATCCCTTCATGCCAAAGGTCATCACTTTCACTCACATCCAAAGTATTCCAAGTATTCCACCCAAGGCGGCACCGCCACGCCGAGACACCCATAATCTGACAAGGAATTCCATGAGAGAGAGAGAAAGAGATCAAGTGGCTGGGTGATTGGCATGTGTGCAAATACTCTTTTTCTCAAAGTCCCCTGCTTCTAAGCCAGGTCTCGGTGTTAGTTACCGACTCTTAAAGTAAGTGTTAGACTTGCCCGCGCCGAGCACTGTCAGCAAAGGCAAGTGAGCTGGCACGGCAGCAAAGCCATCTCCTGACAGTCAATAAACATTTACGTTCAAGAGCTCTGCAGGCTTAATCTCTATCCCACACACACACACACACAATCCTAGTTTACATCAAGAGTCAGCACACCTGTTATCATCGGTGATGTGCTAAATGGCTCATTTATAGGACATGGTCATCTGCGTTCTCCACCACGGTACCATGACCAAGGCAATGGGATGTATTTGTAAAACCAACATGTCAGCAGTTTGAGGTCATTAGGCAGGTTTTATATTCTGTCACTCTCATCATTTTACACCACTATTAATGTGTTTTGTTTGCTTTTTGCCTGCACCTGTTTAGCTGAACAATAGTACTCAGAGAGAGGAGTATTTGTATTTGTACAACAACCGTGGAATTAAAGATTACAAATTAGAAATATAGCTATGAGAATAGAAATATTGAATTCCTTAAATAGCTTTGAAGGGAAAGTCAAGTAAATCAGAATCAAATCTGTGGTTTGTTGAAATGTGGAAATGGAAAAGAAAAAGAAAAAAAACAATATCAAAATGCCCTACCCAAGGGTCAAAAATTAATGTTGGGACAAGGTTCACCTCTGTAAAGGTTTATGGGCAAAATGATGAATGGATTGTTGAGTAAAGCAACGCTGAGCCTCGGTTTAGATAGTTTAACCAAGCTGCAGGTAGCTGATAAAGCAAGAGGCGGGCTTAGATTTAGAACCTGCCAATCATGATGTGCTAGATTGTACAAAAACATCGCTTTTACCACAGTGAAAGTGTGCCTTGTAAGTAGAGCGAGGAAATCAACAATGGACTGAGTGAAAGCGAAGAGGATAAACAGAATGTTAGAGAGAGAGAAAGTAAAAATGAGAACAGATGCCGTCATAGAATTGGCACAAAGTGGAATTGCTGCCTGCCTTTGTTAATCAAGAGCTCTTACGTTTGGTTGAGTAATTTTGTTTGTGTGAAAACAAAAGCATAATTAACAGTTCCCTCTCCTGTGCCAAAGACAAAAAAAAAAAAAAATAATTGAATACATCAGTTGAACAGGAGCCGAAAGGAACATTTTGTCAAAGAGGATTCAGGTCGCTGCTGAACGGATGTATTAACCAGGCTTGCAACAAATTTTTTGAGAAGTGTAAACAAAGTGAAATGAACAATGTTGCTGTGATGATGTGTTCCAAATCACCATCTCATCTTAGAAAAAAATAAATTTATGCCCCAAAGACCAATTTGAAGCAATTGAGCTCATGAGCAAACTAACAAATGCTATCTTCCTTGCACAAAAGATGGCCTCAGACGACAGTACAAGCCCTAATTCATTTGAACGGTTTACTGTCATGTAAATTTGCCCAGGAATACACAGAGTTCAAATTATAGCAGTGGAATGGAAGCCTTATTAAGTGTTTCAGGCACAGCTTTCTGCTTTCCTTTAAGATAAGTGTGCAGCCGAGCCTCTGTAAAACTGGTTTGCAGTCAATTCCAAAATGCATCACAGCACCAGCCCTTCTCAAATCACTTTTTCCTAGCTGTTTCTGATCCTCAGATTCCATCACTCATGTCTGTCCTGAGAGACTGTCGGTTTGGGGATTTAGCTTATGTTTGTAAACCGTTTCTCATATGCCAAGATTGAACTTTACTTTTCACTGAGGTTACATCACTCCTATGTCTTTCATACTCTTGTGCCGTGCAAATCGATTTCCTGCACTTATAAGTCACCACTGTCCGGTTTACAAGGCACTAGGCCGTAATTCAAACTAGGTCAGTTAATGCATCAGAAAGCCCTGCAAGCAAGCCAAGTCCAAATGATTGTCCTTGTGAGCAGCAAAAGTGCTGCATGATTAACATGATTAACACCCTAACCCTGCCAAATTCAGCTATCTTCTACTCTTTTCTCTCCTCTTTTGGATCTTGGAGCGTGGAAAGAGCTTTAATCACTGTCCCTCAACTGCAAATTATATGCTATGTTGTGGTGGGAAAAAAAGGCTTTGGCTGAGGCTGCTGAGAAAAATAAGCACTGCTGTCACACTCCATGGGTAATGTTTTGTGCCCCCATTTTTGTGCTGGCTGCAAATCTTATCTGTGGAGGGACTGCAAAGAATCAGATTCCTAAGACGGGCGTGCTGTAAAAAATAATCTTAAGGGCAGAGAAAAAGAAATACGAAATGTACAAGTGTCATACATGAGGATGCCCGCCCCAAAATTTCAGCACTTCCATAATCCAGCATCTTTAGTTGAAGAGGGATTCCCAAACAACAATATGTCTTGACATGCTCTTTTCTCCAGCATGCTGCCACAGCGACTGACCTGTGACAGCCTCTTTGAGGAGATTGTATCCGCTCAAATACGTCCAACAAATATATCTTATTATGGCCTGCAGGGATTTTCCCTGAAGAATAACCTCAACCGCGGGGGTGAAAAGTCTTGTTCCGCCTGGGAATAAAAGGGTCTGACTGAATCCAATCCTTGTGCAGCAGGCACGGAGCTAAAGCCAGAATGTGACCGGAAAGGTTTATGTTTTTATGGCCTCAGTCGGAAAGTCCGTTGCAACAAAGCCATATTTTTTCCCCTCAAATGCCTTTGTACTTATTGGGTAAATCTGGAGTGAAATGTGATTTGACTGAAAGAAAATAGCACCCGGGCCTCACTGAATTAGTGTTGTCTAGAAGGTTTCCCTATTATTTTTTTTCAAACCAATACGTTGCCTTTGTGTGTTACCTCCTCATGAAGAATACCACTCATTTTACAATGCCACATAATACATTTCTGACATTCTCCAGAGCCCACTAAGCCACTTTCAACAATCGTTACAGATAAAATGTCAAAGCAGGTTGTTAGATTTCAGAATATGGAATATCCAGACAATATCGATATCTTGCTATGTAATTGCTGTCTGTACTCCATGAATATCACCCACCTTAATCAGAGTGCCTATTGTAACAGGGACATACTTTTCTCTTGAGCCTACTTAAACCCATGCTTGCACTGCCTGTTTCCTTTTTTTCTCTCTTTTTTCCCCGCTTTCTCCCCCTAAAATTGCCCATTAAATCTTGTAATGAAGATTTCTGGATTTCACGGTGTCACACAGTTGTCAACTTTTGAGCAGATGTCAAACTGAAGCCTGGGTTTTGCAGCTTGGTCACCTCACCATTCTAATGAATCGTGCACCATAGAGATAAATGCATTAGCCCTGCAATATTCTGTAAACAGCACCCCAGATGCACCAAGCTACACACACATGCACACACCTGCTTCTGTTTACCACCACAAGTCGGTGTGGTAAACAGTAACTAATAATATTTGAGTGGTACTCCTGTCTGCTGGGACTCAATTAGATGGATTTAATTAGTGTCCACCCAAGGAGGATATTACTTGAATTTGTTGGTTGTAATTACACCACAGGGCTAAATGGTGGTTTGGCCAGGGTGGTTTAGGAGTCTTCTTTGGGGTCAGCAGATGGGGTAAGTGTGGCTGTGATGGATAACATCTAAAAGGGCTGACATTAATGTTGCACCTAATGTGAGATGCTAAAATGCTCACCGCTGTTGTACTAGGCAAGTGTGATTTTGACTGTGCTCATATTTTGCCTGCCTGTGATCGATAGAAATAATCTGCTAATGGGTTGAGTTTATGTCCAGTGGCCTTATGTCTTCAGCAAAAATCTGCTCACCGAGGTACTATTTGAGCCAATGTCCTTTTTATACTCCTCCAATGCTTGGCACCACATTCTCATAGGGCCTGATAGCCTGGCAGTGGTTAATGTGTGCAAATTGTCATTGGGAGTCTTTTTATATCAAGCACCAGTGCTCAGCACTTCTGCAGAAGGTGACTTCAGCATTTCTCTCCCTTCCATCTCATTTAGTGTGTAGATCCATTGTTGAATATACAGTATGGGTCTGTAAAGCAGAAACTGCCCTTGTCTTAGACTGTCCTTGAGATTGCAGTTCTCAGCGAGGTAGAATAAGAAGGGGGTGGGGGCGTCTAAGTTAAACCTTTTTTTTTCCCTTTTAATTTTGCCTTTCAGCTTTGACTTTCCTACACTGTACAGAGTAGCACGGCTGTGCATATTGGAGCCATATACAGATATGCAGTGTATTCCTATACAAAATACAGACACACACACACACACACACACACACAGGCACTACACACATACCAAACTTTTCCAATTTCCAGTCCTATCAGGATGCAGTCCAGAGTTCCTAGAGCAGTAATGAATTAGCTCTTTGCTGATAATTTATGTAACCACAAGTCGAAAACCAAGCCCCCGACTGTTAGTGGAACTGCAAACATAGCACATGGGGAAAAATGCTAGTCACCCAGCCCCATTTGATTAATTATTTCATTTTTCACATTTAACACTTTGTCAATAACCCAACTTCTCCAAAAACGTACAACAAACATGTCTGTGGCTCCGATTAAATAGTGATTAATCTGATTTCATTTTGTTCTGTTGGCCTTGTAAGGAAAACGCCGTGGCGGCTCTGGTGATTTGAGTTGTTAATCACAGCACAAGCTAGCAAATGTGTTCAATTTCCTTCCTTTATTTATTATCACAATGGTAATTCACTTTGTGAAGCAAATTGAGTGTTGGAAGGAGCTTGCGAAGTGAAAGTGGCCATGTTTATTATTCTTTTTCGTATCTTCAGCTCAAGTTCTCGGCTAGAAAGGCCTGCAGATACCTCACAGCTGATGTCATGACTTTGTGGCCACTCTAGAGGAGCATGAGTGCACAAAGGGGCTGTAAATTACATTTCTGGGCTAAGCAAGAATGTGTTCAAAAGGCCACAGACCTTTGTACCAGACCATTAATTTTAAATGCGCTGCCCCAAGCCACATCAGCTGTCTACACTGAGGTTCAGGGCTAACATCATGTAACACACAAACCCTAGAAGAAAAAAGATGGGAGCTATGAAAGTGTGCTTTGTACACTTGACCCAGCTTCACTTTTTCACAGTTTTAGTGAGATATAATGACGTTTATTTAAACCAGTTATGATCTCATGGTTTTACTATCATAAATGTGTCCACCTGAAGCAAATCCTGTTTACAGCAGCATGGCTTTAAAAAGCTATCATGTTGACCTCGGCTTGACTGTTTGCTATTTGAAAACGCATCTTTCCCCTTTAAACAGAGCAGGATTATCAGGTGCAGCATGAAAACAATTAAGAGTTCCTAAAGGCTAAATTATGATCTCTTGGGCATAATACATTTGACTTTTGTAGCAGTTGCTTTTTTGGCCACATGGCTTGTCACATGCAATTATATTCAACACACACCTATGCTCCTAGGCTTGCTCCTGGCTATTGTGTTTGATCAGGTATACTTTTGACTTGCTGTAGAATCAACTAATTGTCTGTTCGACCTTGAGCAGGCTGAAGGGAGTTTGGAAGGGAGCTACCTTGCACAATTAATTCCTTCCCTCCTCCTCCCTCTTTCTCCATTTGAATGAACATCTTTGTGAGTCCATTTTCTTTCATTAGACTATTCCTTGATGGTACTTTCCCACAGAGCTTTTATGAAAGAAGTTTTTACTACCATCCTATACTATTACTCATATTGTATTGTCTACCCTTTATCTTTCGGCCTGATCAAAAAAACCTTTTCCGTTTATTAAGAGTTTAGGCAGTTTTCACAATGAAGAAGATGTCTCATGACAGTATAACTTGTTCTCCTGCATTTTTTATGTTACTATTGTAAATCAAAAACCTAATTGAGTGCATGTAGCCTGTGGCAAGAGGAGCTAAAATGAGTATAATTCACCTTATTCACATGGCGGCCATATTTCATTTCCATGATACTTGTGATGGGAAACACAAGGCAGTAAAGCAATTGTGAAATATGGCAGACTGAACTGGTCAATGGTTAAATAAATAAATAAATAAATAAAATAGATAAAATAAAATAAAATAAAAGTTTATTTATACAATTGTCCAACT
>OMKZ01022095.1:0-19466 GCA_900302535.1 Neoniphon sammara | reverse complement strand
TTGGGGGGGGGGGCAGTAAAGTAGTATTTTTCTTGGTAATTTTTATTTATTTACGCATCACTTTGCACTATATTACAAGCAGTATACTTTTTAATCTAGAAGTTAAATAATTGTATCTCTTACAAGGTCTCATTACTCTTACAAAACCATTCAGGGGTCAGAGTAGTATTCTTAGTGCACTGTGACTTTGATACTTGTGGTCTTTCACTTATAATGTTGCTTAAGTGGGAAGAGAAGCTTTTCCTATTGTTGCATTCATTGTAAGTCACTCTGGATAAGAGCATCAGCTAAATGTGTTAAATATTACATGCACTAAATTAATTAGATGCCATCTTTTTTTTTTCCTGTCTCGTTTACCCTCAGTACTGAAGTTATTAAGGAGGAGCGTCCAGAACTTCAGAAGAAGACTTACAAGTGGAACACAAAAGAGGAGGCCAAGCAGGCCTTTAAAGAGCTGCTGAAGGAGAAGGTGAGTTTATAGCCACACTGTCAGATAGGATTACTATTCAAGTGAACTGGGTCAAACACTGGGAGAGTGGAGAGCCTGCATCTCTGTAGGCCAAACTGATATTATTTATGTTGATTGACACTGAGCAATTGAAAAATAAAAACTTGCATCAGTGTGTTGTTATTCATCTTTTTTTTTTTGGTTTGTTTTCAGAATTTCAGTATGTGCAGGTATTCTGGATGTTCTGATTTTTCTCTGTGCAAAAAAAGTGTTGCAATATGACAGATCTATTCAATGAATGAGTTAACTTGTCAACTCATTTGACCTTAGTTTACAATTCTTGGGTAATTTGTAATGAGGCAGTTTAAGTCCCAAACAAAGAGATTACATTTTGAAATTTTTTGAAGAGCTGTACTTAAGATGTTTTTTAGGTCAGAATGGATTGGACTCTCCTGAAGGCTAAAGCTTAGAGTCTAAAGGTTATTGTCAGCAAACCATGTTTGCAAATACAGATTTTCACTGTCTAAGATTTTATGAAGAACTTGTAAATTCTGTTTTTAGGATTAATTTTTCTCATACTCTTAAAATAAATGTTCTGCTGCTATCTGGTCATATCTGATAATGTCTGCTTACTAGCACAGCCTTTGTATTTTGATCTGTATCTAATCCCTGTCCCCCTTCAGGAGCCCCGGGGAGGTCTTAGGATGATTATTAAGCTTCACCTCCTGTTGCTGTGGATGTGTTGTGTTTGGTGGCAAGGTGGCTCAGCGCCGCCCGCCATCAATGCTGCTATATTTAGCTTCTTTTTAATTTGGTGCACAAAGCTCTCCTCTGAGATTGCTCGCCGTTTCTGTGCAAGATCTTAATGGCTCTGTCTTTATGATTAGCGGTATTGGATCAAAGGCACAGGGCTGCATTGGATTAAGACAGTGAGAGAAAGTGGCATGCCTCAGTGAGTTAGAATAACTGTGACAACTGACAAGGCAGATGCACGCCTCGGAATCGGTTCATAATGGATGAAGGATTCGCTTGCTGGGAGAGGCGAGTGGTAGAAAGGGCACTTACATAAGTCCTGAATGCGATTTCTTTGAATTATTGGCACTCCACACCTCTTAAACTGGCATCTATGAGTAATTAAGAAAATGCATTGACTTGTCTTCTGGGAGACAAAGCAGCTCAGTGCAAACCCACGTGACCCAGCTCACTCGTACTCCTGTCTCACATGCCTTTTCACATACATGTCCATGTGTGTTAAAACAGCCCCTTTCCCTAATCTGTTGTGTTGTTTAACATATATGTAAATATAACTATCAAGTGTGGTGACTTGTATAGTCATAATATGAGGTGCAACACAGACCAACCTCTCTTTAACTGAGCCCTGTGGTGCTTGGATTTCAGGGTGTGTCATCGAATGCCTCTTGGGAACAAGCTATGAAAATGATTATCAACGACCCTCGCTACAGGTACCTTACTCTCCTGGGATACATCAAGCTTAAATCTGATAGCAAATGAGAACAGTACCAATCTCTAACCACAAATCTTGCTTTTCCTTGCCAACGAAGTGCACTTCCCAAACTGAGTGAGAAGAAGCAGGCATTCAATGCCTACAAGGTCCAGACAGAGAAAGAGGAAAAGGAGGAGGCGAGGATTAAATACAAGGAGTCCAAAGAGACCTTTCAGAGGTTCTTGGAGAACCACGAGAAGATGACCTCTACCACTAGATACAAGTAAGTGCAGTCATCTCATAATAATTGTGTGTACGCATGCCTTTTTTTTCCTCTATTGATCTGTGGCTCCCAGAATTGTCAATGTGATTATGTAGATCTAATCAATGAAAGGTCATATGTGGCTTGTGCTGAGTTACACGCCATCACGCAGCTACTGCACTGTAATTACAGGCCCCTCTTAAGTTAGGCTGACCTTTTCATGAACCTCAGGCTCGTCACTTAGGTCTGTACGTATTCCATTCGCAGCCACAGCACAGGTGTTGCCAGGTCACAACATAGTGAGTGAACAGACTAAAGAAACATGCCAAGTCCTGGTGGCTCAGCGGAGCTTAGGTGCATACGACGTCAGTGGTTTCATGACCTTTGTTGTGTTTTATCCTCCTGCTCTCTCTCATCTTTCTCACTGATCATTACACTTCTAAATGAAATAAAAATGCCAGAAAGTACATGCATATTTCTTACTCTTCAGTACATAGAAAAAATAAAAGTTGTACAAAGAAAATTAGGCCAGCTACATGGATAAAGTGTTAGTTTTGATTTTCTGTGGTGCGTGTGACAGCCAGCAGACCAGCACTCTTCAGTCGGGTGTTTGGGTGAAAGTCACCGTCATGGCCAGAGGGGACACATGGATTGACTGGTGACCTTGACAACCGGCCAGTTTCAGAGTGCAGCTGGCACTGGGGTTGTTGTGGTGACCGGGACTGTATTCTGGGATGGCATACAACAGTCAGCTGGAGTGTGTGTGTGTGTCCTTAAGACTAAGCACTCTGCTCACCACAGTCAAGCACAGCTTTTGGCTCTGCTGAGCATCAGGTTTGAGATACGGCTGAAGAAAATGAAATCTTTTTAAGACACAAACATTGTTGAAAACAGCGTTGTTTTGTCAGCAGGTCAACTCTGATTTTTTTAACATTTCTTTTGGTCAATATTTCTTAAGTTTCACATCACGTGGACACAGCATTGCATAGGATGAACTGTACACTGTATGAAAACAAATGTGCAAGTGATGTTTGGCCTATGAAATGCTGCCCTCATGTGGGTAATTGTGTCGCCACCAGTATCTCAACCGTGTGTGTGTGTGTGTGTGTGTGTTTAAACCAGGAAAGCAGAACAGATGTTTGCAGAGCTTGAGGTGTGGAGCTGCGTCCCTGAGAGAGACAGACTGGAGATCTATGAAGACGTCTTGTTCTACCTGGCTAAGAAAGAGAAGGTTAGACCTTGATGTACAGTTCAGTTGGCAGTCCTGTTCATCACTCAAGTTTTTCATGGTGCTAACAGGTCTTTTACCAGGGTGAATATGTTTATCAGGATGATGACGTGTTAATCTTTCCACTCTCATTTACAGATATCACAGATGTGTGGGGATGAGAGCTTGGTAAATATTGGCCTTATTAGAATAACTGTAATATACACTGTATGGTTTTCCAGGAACAAGCCAAGCAGCTGAGAAAGAGGAACTGGGAGGCTCTGAAGAACATCCTGGACAACATGGCCAATGTCACCTACCGCACCACGTGGTCTGAGGCCCAGCAGTACCTGCTGGACAACCCCACATTTGCAGAGGATGAGGAACTGCAGAGTATGAGATCACACACATACATACACCTAATTTAAACCACAATTGACTACCATCACTTCACATCTATATATTTATATATAGAGATGGGACGATATGAAAATTCAAAATCATGATTGTTGTGACCAAAATTATGGTTCTTGGTATTATCACACTTTGTTAAAATGTGCTGAAAATGTTGAATAATTACTAATATACACAAAAATCATTTCACCATGTTTTGCATTGAAAATCAGAACTTAAATTAGCAGCACTATAAACTGTGCGTAACACAAACAAGGCTGTATTTTAACAACACAAGCAGATCAAATGCATTATGGATGATTAGCACAATGGCCATGAGAGGCATACACCTTGTGCAATGGGAAATTCAAAAAAAAAAAAACGACAACCAAAATGACATTTTTCAAGTTCAAGTATGTAAATAACTCAAAAGCCCAGTGTGCGAATAAGAACACAACAATCAAATGAAAACATGGAAGCATTAAGCAGACTTCACTGGTTGATGCTGAATTTGGTTGATGCAGACAGTATGCACTGCAAGAACTGTGACTTTTTAAAAATATGCCAATCATAAACAGTTGTGATATTTAAAATTTTAAACAGTGTAACTAACCATCATGTTTTATTGCAGTTTATAGAAAAATCGCTAATTGTTCAGTCCCTGTTTAAGTATTATTTTATGACAATTATACATACACAAACAGTTGTGTTATATAATGGAGGGTAAAGAGTGTAACTTAGCTTGGCTCGAGATAACAGTAGGTGCACTTGGTTCTGTATTAATGTGTTTACTCTTGAGTTCTTGCTGATGTTCTTTAATGCTGCTGACAGATATGGACAAGGAGGATGCCCTCATTTGTTTTGAGGAGCACATCCGAGCACTGGAGAAGGAGGAAGAGGACGAGAAGCAGAAGACTCTCCTCAGGGAGAGGAGACGACAGCGCAAGAACAGAGAGGCCTTCCAGGTCAGAGGGAATGGAGAGACTTTTCACTTGTATTTCCTAACATTACCATTCCTAACTTACCATGCCAGGGGAAGAAAAGCTGGCCTGACATCCAAAATTTACTTTTTAATTTCACATTTTTCACATTGCAAAGAAACTGTGAACTTTTGCATTTGTCTATTGAAGATTTTTTTAGCAACTTTTACTGTGACTTTTACTTGATGTTAGTTGCTGTCCTGAACTTCTTTTTAATTTTCCCCCCTCTCACTGACAGAAATTTTTGGATGAGCTCCACGATCACGGTCAGCTCCACTCCATGTCTGCCTGGATGGAAATGTACCCGACCGTGAGCTCAGACATCCGCTTTGCCAACATGCTGGGCCAGCCGGGTAGGACAGCAAGACACTGCACATGTGAACACACACATGGATGTGACGTGCAAACACAGACACATCACATTAACACACACAAACAAAAGCATAACACAGCCCAGGATGTAATTACAAACCACAGGGATGCCTTGTTTTTCAGTGATTATTTTTGTCATATTCAGGATGAGCTGTCGTTTTTTTTTTTTCCTGAACCCTCAGCATATGAAATACCGTTTTCCTGTCCCTTACCCACTGTTGTTTGTTTTTGTTGTTTTTTGGTCTCATTATTTTTGCATCCTTGCTGTGGTGTGCTCACATTTTTAGCCCTCAGAGTGTTCTGCCAGGCTTGTTGTTATACTGCTGCAGCATACGGTACAACATCATGTCCACATTTTTTATTTATGCTTTCTATTCCACAGGTTCCACTCCCCTGGACCTGTTCAAATTTTATGTGGAAGACTTGAAGGCCCGCTATCATGATGAAAAGAGGATCATCAAAGATATTCTTAAGGTGAAGTCTCACTGGATCCATGTTGTAGTGATGAAGGAAACATATTTCTAGTCTTGCAGGGAATTGTACAATTAATATCTAGCCTATATCGAGTGTCTAGTGTAATAGGTTTGTTTTTGGAAGCCTTTTATTTGGCACAGTCTTTTCTTATTTGTCACCTTACAGTGTACATCCTTTTAATCTTTTCCCTGTCTTCGTGGTGCTGACAGGACAAGGGCTTCTTGGTTGAAGTTAACACTGGCTTTGAAGACTTTGGATCAGTCATCAGCTCAGACAAGAGAGCCACTACACTGGATGCAGGCAACATCAAGCTGGCCTTCAACAGTGTAAGACTCCCATCCTTCATATTGTACAACAGCTTTTAATGTACATTACAGTTCCTAGAGATACACTCAGATGCTCACAAACAATATTTACAAGCCAACATTTCAGCCAGAGGGGCACGTTGGCAAACATTTATATTTTTATTATGGGCAATTTAGCTGAACTTAAGCTCTAGGAATATCAAATATGAGCTTTGCTTTTAAACGTGACTATTGACTTCATAGCAAGGTCATTATAACCTCTTTTCTCTGCAGTTACTGGAGAAGGCTGAGGCCAGAGAGAGAGAACGAGAGAAGGAGGAGGCCAGGAAGATGAAAAGGAAAGAGGCAGCCTTTAAAAGCATGCTGAAACAGGCCACACCACCGCTGGAGCCAGAGGCAACATGGGAGGGAGTACGTCCATTTAATGATTCGTTTCCCATGGTTTCACAGCCCTGAGTGCTTTCTGTTTGGGCATAACACCTTATTATTAAATGTCAAAAACAGTGGCATGTCATTAAAATGCAATGTAATTCTTTTGGTCATTTGATGTTTTTTTAATGACTTACGTTTTTTCATCCCAGGTCCGAGAAAGATTCCTAAAAGAGTCTGCCTTTGAAGATGTAACTCTTGAGTCAGAGAGGAAAAGGATATTCAAAGACTTCATGCATGTCTTGGAGGTAAGTTTTTTTTTTTTACCTTTATCTGAATGGAAATGAACTGCCATTCTAGTCTTTACCATCTTAAGCTAACTGTATAAAATATTTTGACAGCATGAATGCCAACATCACCATTCCAAGACAAAGAAGCACTCCAAAAAGTCCAAGAAACACCACAGGAAACGGTCTCGCTCTCGATCGGTTAGTGCTCCTAATCAAACCCAGTTTACGGCATCTTTGGTCATTCTTGCATTACACTTTCCATAGCAGCATCATGATTTTAGAGGAGTTAATTTGTTAACATCTTTCTCTGCTTTGTTGTCTTGGCAGGGCTCAGAGTCTGAAGACGATGAATACCACAAGAAGAAGAAGAGGTCGCAGTCCAAGTCCCCATCTGACCGCTCCTCCAGTGGAGAATCCGGTGAGTGGTTTTTACAGCAAACATTTATGGACATATTAATTGCAGTGGGGGAAAGTGCATTACTGTGGCAAGTCACTAACATTTTCTTGTCTATATCTAGAGCGAAGCTATAAGAAGTCCAAGAAGCACAAGAAGAAGGGCAAGAAGAGGCGCCACAAGTCTGTAAGTCCACAGGAGGGTTTAAGGGTCCACTAAAAATTTTCACTTCTAAATTTATTGTTTATTTATTTAAATGGCTGTGCGGGTACACTGATCCCTGATCTTACATTCCAGGCATCGCCTGAGTCAGACAACGAGAAAAAAGGAAGGGAGCGGGATGGGAAGCGTGAAAAGGACCTGGAGAAAGACAAAGAGAATGACAAGTCCCGGGGGAAAAGTCACTCAGACTCCAAACAGAAGTCTCCTAAAAGGAAAGCAGCCAAGGAGGAGGTTAGTTTTTGATACTGGCCACAGATATTGTAAACAGCTGACTTTTGATTACTTAAATAGTTTTGTTTGCAACTGTTTTAGAGAGATTTAGCCTGATATTAAGGGTAGACAAGCTTGGAGGTTTCAAGAAAAAATATTCTAACTGACCATATTTTTGTGTCAGTTGAATATTTTGTTTTTCTAAGTAAGTATGGTGAAAAATTGCTCCCAGCCAAAAGTTGCTAAATCTTAGGGAGTAAGGCTACTGAGTTTGTCTGTTTGTCTGCTTTGACAAGTGCCATCCATCATCTGGAGGTCATTTTGTAAAAATGTCAGTGGTTGTTCAGACAGCAAAAATAAATTTTGAGTTCTACCAAGCACTTTGCCCTACAGACAGAGAAGTCAAGTGTCTTGCCTCAGCCTTTATTTCAACATGGATCCCCTCTGTTGTGTTGTGTTCAGGGTGGCTGGGATACCTCAGGCAGTGAGCTGAGTGAAGGAGAGCTGGAGAAGAGGAG
Organism: Neoniphon sammara; assembly: GCA_900302535.1. Classification (NCBI taxonomy): domain Eukaryota; kingdom Metazoa; phylum Chordata; class Actinopteri; order Holocentriformes; family Holocentridae; genus Neoniphon; species Neoniphon sammara. The sequence goes on along the minus strand of OMKZ01022095.1, from coordinate 11,578 downwards.
GAGAACTTTACTGGAACAACTTGATGCACCGTGATCATCCCTCTCCACCTAGTCTTTTATCTTCATCGTCCACTTCTACAAACATGCATTCCCTCCCATGCTCATCTGACTGTACTGCTCATACTGCACTGGATGGACCATGTAGGAGAACATCTTCCTCTGTTCTGTTTGGGAATGTTACACTGAGATCACGTGCTTATTTGGTGACTGATTACTTTGATATTAAGGGTGATCTATGGTGACATGTCAGAGAGCCCTTTTGCTTTTGTTATGCTTTAGATATATTTTTTAGTCTGTTGTAGTTGTATATGTTTTCTTTCACCAGTGATTTTGATATTCAATTAAAAGCCAACGTTAATGCCATGTTGACTGATCCTACCTTGTATGGCGGGGCCAAACCAGAAATCACCTGTTGAGGGAAAGGAGACACTTGTCCATGTGTCCAGAGTTACACAGACTTTTTAACTTAATTGTAGCTGTATGGCCAAGGATTCATCAAATAAAATATTGATTGGAGCATTTAATAAAATTCTCTAATTGATACCTGTACATGTAATAACACTATTTTCATGGATGGTGTTTCCAATTGGATACTTTTGGCATCCAGTGAGGAACTTGAACTTATTTTACATGAGAATGGTTATTAGTTAAATTTCTTCTCGTGCATTGTAGTACAGCCCCAACTATTATTAATTTTAGCTGCTGCTTGCTATACTGTCAGAGCTTTCTGACAAAACTTTGATTTATGTGTGGCCTTAAACAGAAGTATTGCACCACCATGTTGTCCGAGTTATCAAATGTGGGAGGATGGTCCTTCATGAATAGAAAAGCAGCTGGAAAAAGGAAAAATGGCATTGCCCAATATGAATTCATCCAATTCAAAGCTGTATAAAAGGTTACAACAATGTTCTTAGTAATGTTCTTGAATGTTCAAATTGTCCTTGAAAGAAAGCTGAAAAAAGTTGGTATTTGTGTTTGCTTCGTGTGTTGTTGATTTCATCTGGTCTGTGCTGTCATCAGATGGAGGAAAAAAAAAAAAAAGAAAATTGCAATACTTTGCTGCAATGGTCATGTGTTACTTGCCCAAGTATTGTGATAATATTTTATTGGGGGTAGTCTGTGACTCCCAAACACAATATAAACTTCAACAGGATCAGTTTCAACTACAGAATAAGTGATTCGTGATAAACAGAGGTTCTGTACTTAATGTAAATAGTTTATTTGATCATATTCATTGAAAATCTCAGATCACCTAATTTTAAAAAAGCATGTTATTTAAAGTATTTTGTAATAAGCACAAAATGCCTAAAATACATTTCTGATGAAGAAAAAAAAACATGCCAGTATTATCCAGTCAGAGAAATGTTGCCTGTAGTGGCAGTGAAGTTCACAGAGAAAAGGACATGAACGGCAGCACATGCTTCAGTGGAGAGATTTATGGTCCAGAGACGAGGGTGTATCACAAAGCCACAAAACAAATAAGCCAGCTATTGAAACCTAGTAACAATTACACAAGGCTACATCTGTCATGTTCGTGGAGTTAAAATGGAAATATATGCATATATGCAGTGAAAATCAGAATGTTATATGTATATGGAGCTGGCTTTGATAATGCTATGACACACCCTCGAGCAGATTCAGTGATCCAGTGCCTCCTGTGTGACAGTGGGGCTTTCTGATTTACCACACTACCATCTTTCTGTTAATGGTTTCAGCCATTGGTTTTGACTTAATTAAATATACAAAACGTTAACAAAAACTATAAGTTAAAATAACATTCAAATCGTATAGCACAGGGTGTTGAAAACTTAACAATATGTACAATATTAACCTGGTAATGTACTGAATTAAGTAAAAAACATGGTTTGTAGCAAAATATCTGTACATTTAGAAAACTTTTGTGTTGTGTACTTTGTTTTGCCATGTCTTAATGACTAGGTGCTGTCAAAACAGTGGACACACGTCAACTGGAGAACATGAGCAAAAGCTAAAAGGGAACTTAAGTGGTTAAATACTATACATTAAAATTACAATAAGTGAGCAGACAGTAGCCTAAATTATGATTAAACCTTTTTTTTTTTCTTTTTTTTTTAAGTTTTCTGAGATAAAATGCAAAGATAGATCCAGTTTTGACAATGAGTTAATCTAATAGGCCCCATTATCTTCCTTGCAGTCTCTACACTTGGCTGGAAGTGTATACCATTACTTCAGAAGCTTTTCAACTGCCTCACGGTTCCCAGAAACCAGCCGACTGTTGTATTACTGCAGCAATGCAATATTTGAAATGGATGGCACGTGAATTCCACTGAAAACAGACGGCCTGCTTCTATATCTGGGAGCTACAGATTCATGCTTGGTCCACTAACCATAGTAACATTGATGAATTCAGTATATGTTGATATGGAGAGGCCGTGCTATATACAATTCACATTATAGCCTGATCTTGATTTAAAATCGCTTTCGGTCTTTGATTTAATTTCTTTAACTCCTCTTCCTCATACTTAAGTACTTCCATAGTTTGAATAAGTTTTGGATCACTGCTTTAGTCTTACTTAACACATCCGTTCATCAGCCCTTTTAGTATAAACTGAAAAGCTCATGAGGCCATATAAAAAGTGCTGGTTGAGCACATGGTTGTATTCTGAGAGGAATGGACAGAGCACCGGAATGTACTGTGGAGACACTATGGAGCTTCATAGTTAAACCCCAGAAGTGGAATATTTGCAACGGCGAAGGGAGCGAGTCCCATACATTCTACATTTTCCAAGGAAGCATCTCTTCATCCCGCTTTACATATCACAGGAATCTTACAAATTAAAGCCTGGTCGAGTTGTATTGCTTGAAGTGAGGATAATAAAAAACAGTCATCAGACAAACAGAAGACAACATGACGCTTGGGTCACAACAAAAATAAGTTCAGGCACTTGGCTTGTCTGATTCTCCAGGTCGACCACCTTTCAGACACTTTTCTCTCTCAGTTCATCCCGTCCCGAGTCCTTCATAGTGAGAAGCTGCTACTACATCACTGACATGGAATGACATCACATTGTGTATTCTTATGTAATATATATATACATATTCATCTCTACACTCTCAGCATCACCTTTCACTTGTCATCCTTCACATCCATCCTCACCTTCTCTCTTTCTCTCTCTGTCATTACCCATCCTGCCCATCCCCCCCCTCATTCAGCACATGCACTGTTCCTTCGTCACATGACCACTTCGGCGTTGTTCACCGGCCGCAAGTTCTGATCATCAAAGCGTCTCCTGACACTCCTCCGCACCGCGTCTGCTCGCCTGTAAGGCTGATTCCTTAGATCTGAGAGGAGGGAGGGAGGGCATAAAAGAGCTGTCAGTCACCTTGTCAGGGCCTTTTGATGAGCCCGCGGGCTCAGAGCGCTGGCAGCCTGTTACCCAAAGCAGCTTGAATTCTACACAGAAAAAAAATAAAGAAATAAATAAAGAAAACCTCCGGGCCAGTTCTCTCTAGGTGTTAGGACTGAGATGGGCCACAGAAAAGACCTCACAGGGTTTCAGATTGCAAGCCTCTCTGCCAAAATCTGGAAAGCTTTACATGCCTCTTGTAAAACAGAGAGGCATCTTCCCCACAGAAATAAGCCGAATGCAGTTAAACGTATGCTTTGGTTACAAAAGGTGAAGAATATTCTGAAAAGGGCAATTTATAAACATTTTTTTTTATCATCAGACATGCAGTATTTCTATCATGAAGGAGATAGAGAAAGATGAGAAAACAGAGGGAGAAGTAGGAAGAGAGGAAACCAAAGAGGGAGGTAATAAAGAGATGCTTGCCAGGTTTGGGACACATCCACCACTACAGGAGTGCTATTGGAGGAGTTCCTTACCCTCGAGTAGACATTGGGAAATTTAGTAATATTATTCTTCTTTAGGGCTAGATGAAGAGAAGACAAAATGAAGGTTAAAAAAATGGGCGAGTCACCCCAATATTTCACAGCAGCCTTTGCAGAGAGCGTGCTGTGCGGGCAAAGCGGCTCTACGAGGGCGGAGCAGAAGTGGCAGGAGGCTGCTGGGGCAAAGCCACAACAGGGCGTGAGAGGTGACAGAGCTGGAGGCGGTTAAATGGCGAAGCTGGCAGAGGGGAAAGTGGAGGATAAAAGCTTCTCTATTTGTTTGTTTTGCTTTTTTCCCTGTGTTGCTAAACCCAGGCTGCTTTGCAGGGTGGCTACCAGCAGGACAGAGGAAGAGCCCATTTCAAACGTGGAGTACAGAGAAATTATGAATTCAAGTAAACAAACACAGTCCCAAAAGATAACAGAATTGTTAATATTCAACAGCGTCTTGACTAAAAACCAACCAAAGCATGCATGCACCCAGGTAAACACTGATCGCCAATGAAGCTATTATCTCTGAGTGAATAAATGGGTGTAAATTCAGTGAATCCACCTGGTTGCATGTTAGCAGCACACACTGAAAATCAATGTGACTGTGAAGACAGAGTAAACACATAAGCACACGTCATGCATCATGCAGCACGTTAGTGAATATGACGCCGTCTAGCCTGCCAGTCCACAGAGAGGCATTTGACAGGGAGGTGACCTATCAGCGGGTGGCAGAACCAAGCACAAGGTGAGGTTAACTGGGACAGCAGGGGGTGCATTGTGGGTAGGGAGCAGGCAAAAGCAATTGGCATGCAAGAGGCCAGAACAACACCAAAAGTAATACTTTATGTGATAACGAAAACACACAACATTAGGTTTTCATGGAAACATGAATTAACACAGGAAAAGCAAGGTATAATGCCACAGGCACTTACACAATCATGAACACCAAGGAGTCAGTCGCACTAGTCATGTAGACAACTGGGATGTACTGTATGTAGTAATGATCTGATGGTGACTGAGGCTGGATTTACTACGTTATAATATGGGAGTGCAACATGTTGAGAGGATCATTAAATTCCCTTGTAATGTAATCTGAAGTTAGCCAGACTTCCATGCTCAGCTTAGTCTGTGTTATTTAATCTACAGCCACTAGGGGGCACCTGCCAACTTACTTATGTGCACTATACTACAGAATGAGAGAAGGTACAGTACATTCTTCACACATTTTAATCTGTTGGTGGTGCAGATAAGAGCGACCTTGGAGACAGTTCCCTCTGTGACATTATGGTTTGCTGTGGTGGATAATAATACACACACAGTGCTGGTGAATGAAATGATGGTGTCACACTTCATGCAGGTGGAGGGAGAACCCTGTTACCCCACTGTCCCGTCATGCTTAGGAGGTAGGAACCACACAAACTGCATGCACACACACACACACACACACACACACACACACACACTCACACACAAACAGACACACCTGTCTCATGATGGGGCAAAAATCGGGCACAAACATGCACAAATCTGAAGTGTGAGAGTGAGTTAAGAGAAGGAGTGTGAGGGGGGCACACAGGCAGGGGTGGTGTGGACAAAAAGAGAGAGGGCAAAAGGAGAAAAACGGTGTTTTCCAGCAACCTTTCAGAAGAGACAGAGTTCTATAAGCTTAGTAATGGTACTCCTCATTGAGGGCGGGCTCGCAGAAGAACCGAGAGCCGCGCTTGGCTGTGCGGGCGGTAAAGGGCACTGTCTTCAGCACTGCATTGAGAACAACAGGGACAACAGCCAGGACAAGACAAGACAAACACAATATAAGAAGAGCAGACTGCTACAGGGGTTTAGCACTGGTTAGCACTCAGCAAATACCCTACAACAGCATCGGGAGCGGGGCAAACGTCTGCACCTCCAGGATGTTTGGAAAATGGATTCTAGCAGGTTATGCGCTACCCAGGGCCTAGTGGGCTGCTGGCGAACGAGAACTAAAAGATATTCCACTGCATCTGTGTTCAAATTATATTAGACTGTGTTTCTGGCCTTGTTATAGTTAGAATAAAAATGTTTTATTGTTGCAGGGACCAGGACGTGTCGCTGGTTCAATCTGAATTTTAACTGCCTGGAGCGTCGTCCACTAGGAACACATTTACAATATCCCTGAGGCGGGTTTCATTGCTCCTCAGTAAATTCAAGATGTATTTTCCTTCCTAAGGGGTCCGTGCTGTAATGCAAGGGCCATGTAATGTGATAATATCATTTAATTCATATTCTAGGAAATCAGCCGCAGCCCGGCCCATTCTACAAACAACTGATGTTACAAAGCAACGACAAGCGGATAAGGTAAGCAATGGTCATCACATACATTTGAGCTGACTCAGAATGTCATTGGATTAGCTGGGTTGTCAGTGCATGTTTGTACCTGATGATTAATTCGCTTTAAGTAAAGCCGTTTTGGTATTGCAACACCTGACGGTTGAATTATGAAAGAGTTGCATTAATTGTTAGTTGGTTTAGAATCCCTTGTTAATGACTGAATGTAGAGCACAGGAGAGACCTGCATGCAGAGCGCCCTGTGTGCGTGTGTGTGCGTGTGTGTGTGTGTGTCTGTGTGTGTGTGTGAGACAGACTGGAGTCACGCCCAAGTGACGTTACCCGTTATGATGTCCTCGATTGCTCCGTCTTTGCCTTCATAAACGTGGCGGCTGTCTTTCACTTGCTTCTTCCTGAGTTCCTGAATCAGCTCCTGTTGCTGCCGCTTGTTCTTATGGGACGGTGACTGGAGAGTACACACACACACACACACACACACACACACACACACACACTTAGTAAATTGCCTTCCATTAATGAATATTACTCTCAGTCCTGGCTATTTCTTGAAAACACTAAAGTATAGTCTTAAGGATTCTCCAACCCATCATTTCCTTTAGCTCTAATGTAGCTCTAATGCAGCTAATTTACACAGCCCTTAATGTGTGCATTTGTGCGTGCGTGTGTGTGTGTGTGAGCTAATTGAACCATTTAAATAGTATAACTGCTGAGCCTGAGTTGAAGTGATGCAGCCCAGCAGGGCATCTGGCAGTAAAACCTAATCTAACAACAAGCAGCAGACAGGCCTGCAGTCGATCCTGCCATCAGGAGTCTCAGAGGGAGGGGTGGGCGAGGCCGGCTTACCTTCTGGCCTGCCTGCCTGATCCACTACAGCCTCCTGCCCTGATAAGGAGGGGGGCCAGTGGAGCGAAGGAAGGAGGGAGCCAGATAAGGATAAAAGGAGGGAGGGGGGAGGAGATGAGGAGTGGACAGTAAAGGAAGAGCGGTGGGGAAGAAGAATGGTTTACCTTCTGATCTTGCTCCATCATGGCCTCCTGCTCTAAAAGTTTCTCCATCATCATCTGCTCCTGTCTCTTCCTCTGCTCATTGTCCTCCTCTGCTTGCTAAAAGGGTCACATACACACACACACACACATAATCTGTTAATGCACTTTTATAGAGCATAGGTGTTATGATAACCAAAATTTAGACTGAATTCAGTGCTACATTTTTTAACATTTAATACTCTGCAAACTGAAATTCTCCCTCAGCGTCACCTCAAAAGGGCATGTAAGTGCAGAATAGATTATTTAAAACAATTTCAAACAGCTAAAAACATGGCAAAAGTGTCAAACAGTCCACCATGTCTTCAAAGGGACCCTAATGGTGCCACGAATGAAATATGTAACTTCCTACAGAGAAGATAAAGACAGAGAACCAACCACTGTGCAAAATTTGCTATAAAGCTGTCAAGAGCATTGTTACATTGCTTGATGGCTTTTGTTTGCTGTGGTTTTGTAGTATCAAACATTTGGGCATTAAAAGACCAATTCACACACACACAAAAAAAATATGGGACAATGAAGAGATAATAAATCTATAATTAAGTTTGCTGGTGTCCTTCGCGGGAAAGAGTTCCTAATGAAACTTCACCCTTAGGGGCTGTGGATTATGTTCAGTTCAAATAACTTTATTTGTCTCCAAGGTGCCACTGAAAAAAAAAAAAAAGTTTTCTCCCCGTCGGGGAATTGAACCCCGGTCTCCCGCGTGACAGGCGGGGATACTAACCACTATACTAACGAGGATGTGGGGCAGTTGTGCCATTGCTTTTGGAAAGAGCTGTTGCTGTTGAGTTTTTCACATGTAAATATTTGACATGTTTGACGAGCTCCACAAAAGAATCACCATCCAGCCCCGCTGAACTGGAGTGGCAGGACACGGGGGGAGACTGCAGCAAACTGGAAACCTCACCAAAATCAACTATTTTGCGTGAACTGTTCCTTTAAATTGTAAAATTCAGAAGTCTGGTATGATGACAACACAAACACAAATCTAGCCACATGCACACACAGTAGCAGCACCAGACTGACCCTCCCCAGAGGCTGTGCTGACTTAAGCCAGGGTGACATGACTAGGGCCAACTGGCTGGCCAGGTGTGTGTGTCTGTGTGTGTGTGTGTGTGTGTGTGTGTGTCTGCTGGGTCAGTGTGGTCGTGTGTGAAAGATGATTATCCAGCTCACCCTGTAAGCCTTGACGAACCGCACAAAGACAGGGAAGAAGACAGAAGGCGGTGTAGTTTTGGCATTCTCCCCAAAGAACTTCACTGCCTCATCAAAGGCGTCCTGTTAAAGAAAATCACAACACGTCATGCTAATGAGAGTGCTGTTGTCCTATAGTGTTGTTACAAAACAGCATTTAAATATATCTAATTAAGCACCATTCAAACAACATTATTTAAAATGCTTGCTGTTGCCATGGACAGACACAGAAGAAAGGATAATGCCTTTGTGGAGCAGTGCAATAATGCGACTCGGCGTACTGAGGTTACCTGTGCAATCTTGGCGTCGTCCTGCAGCTTTTTGAGCTTGCTCTCATTGTGTGCAATGAAGTCTTTGAGCATGGTGTTGTGGCCGTGCATGCTGTACTCTCTCTTGGTCAGCTCCATGCCTCTTTGCAGCTCCTTAACATCCAGGATGACGTTCTCCAGCGACACTGTGAACATACACACATCGGTAGATGTATGGATATACACACACAGCTACATACACAGCTGGATGAAGCAAGAAAGAGCGAGCAGCATGATGGTGGAGTCATTTCAAAATGGTCTAGACAAAATTAACCAAATTTGAATCAGTTGAATCTTACAACAGATGCACAAGAGTTTATGTGACAGCGACAGGTGGAAAACTTGGATGCAAAACAAACGGCGTACAAGAACAATGAGATCTCACATCTATGTACTAATTACAACAAATACAAATATAATACAACCCACCTGCTGCAGCTTTCTCCACATAGTGCAGCTCATTGTAGAACAGAGAAACCTGCTGGTATTTCTCCTTCACCACATTGGCAATGTAATGTAACAATGTCAACTTCCGATCTGTCGACTTGGTGTCTAGTAGCTGTAAGGGATTTAAGAGGTAAGATCAACGTGCAGCAGAATTTTGTGAAGAAAATGTAATTATCTTTAAAGGCAGGAGGAGGAGGATGTAACTTACCAAGTCTAAACTTTGTAACTTGAAACCGTAAACTGCTCCTCTTTTGCTACTGTTCATGTAGTTTCCAAGAGCCAAGATAATCTGCAGAAAAAAAATGACACAATTTGAATAAAAATGTGCATGAAAATCAGACAATCCTTCATTTATTCAACATATAATCCAATCAGTAAATAGTGGTGCACTTACCTCTAGGATTTTCTTTAGCTTCTGTGATGATTTGATGGACACAGAGGCTGCGATGACTGCATGAAGTTGCTGCAGGGAAACAAAAGAGATGATGAGATGAGAGAAGATGTCAAATCCAGTGTGGCATCTTCACTTTGTATCATCAAACCCCTGCAATCGTAGACTATCTCTAAAAAGTTTCAGTCTGGAATCCAGTGGAGAAATTTCAGCTTCAACACTTGGATCAAGTTATGAAATGTGTTACTCTTGTCATATGAGGAATCACCAAAAATCCCCAAAAACTGCAGACAAAAAGCCTAAAACCCATTCCCTAAATCTCTGTTTGTCTTGAGTGAAAAGGGATTCTCACCGGTGTGAGCATCTGCACGCTCTCACAGAAGTTGCCGATGAAGGCCATGATGGTCATTTTCTGCATGAGCCGCTCGATCTTGCTGAATTGCATCATGAAGCGGTCCTCATCTGTCAGGCTTTCCAGTGGCTTGCGCTCCTTCTCGAACTGACGCAAAACTTTAATCTCATTCTCTGTGGGCTGGAAGCGCATCAGACACTCCACAAAGTCCACTGGCAGAGTGCGCAGGTCAAACCTGAGAGGGGGGAAGAAACAGGAGGGGAGCTGGTCATACATAGGCAAACACAGATGAAAGTAAGCTTGTAAGAAGACCCAAAGTTGTTGGTCCTGAAAGGTCTTACAGTTGAATGGCCTTGCAGATCTCCTCAGGCGTCTTGCCCACTTTCCTCAGTGTGATAGCCAGGTTCTTCGCCCTGTTGGAGTCCAGCAGAGCCACCTTGTTGGACCCCTTCTGGATGACCTTCTGTTTGCTCATGGTTACATCGATCGCCGGGCCCTGGGCCTTCGTCTTGAACATCTCCTCAAACTCATCGACATTCAGGTCCTGAAAGATGACAACAAACAATCAAGTTCTGTTGTTACCATGAATTAGACAGGATTCAAATTTTCTCCACATGATATGCTCACACAGTAAAACATGTTGCAGACTAAATGCTTGTGAAGGACTGCCATGATGTATGAGGTACACTGATGTGGCAGGAGATAAAAATGGACTGAGCATGAAATAACACTCTACAGTAGTAATTAACTGCTGGTAGTGGTAGTTTCAGAAGGGCCCTTTTTCACTGCAATGTCACCCAGCTTTTTTGAACTTCGTTGGCACTAAAAAAATACAGGAACTTTGGATTTTCCATTAGCCTGAGCTCCAGTTCCAGTTGATTTTTTTGGCCCCTGATTGTGGGACTAACAGGAACCAACTGGACCCTGGGGGCGGGACTGTTTATCACTGATTGGTCGCACATTTGTGCACCACTGAAGTGACTGACAGTGAGAGATGGTAGCTGAAATGTTTCAATTCATGTTGAAGTAGAAGCATTTTGTTGCTATGTGTCAAGTATTTGAAGAGGCCAAATGGAGAAAAACACAGTTCTATGGAGCAATGACGAAGTCCGAGCTTTCATCACCATTTGAGATAGAATGACAGTTTGAGGGAGTACAAAAACAAAAAGGAAATATTACTGCATCTGAGAGAAATGGGGGTTGAACATGACCATGGCTAATGTAGCCTAAAAATATGTTTTTAAAATGTGTAAATAGCATAAAAAACCTAGAACCACTACAGAAAGAATCATAGCTTTAGATTATGACTGTCTTTCTTTAAAACTTTGACAGTCTTTTTTTTTTCTGTCATCATTGCAAAAATTTCTGTCTCCCCTGAAGCCGGCTGAGACACAAACGATAACTAGAATGGTATTTAGCACTAGGCTAGTTCTTGTTTCTTGATGTGCAGTGGAAAAGAGCCCTGCAGTGCTGAGATTGACTCTTACCTCAAGTATCCTCTCATCATCAATCTCATTGAAGACCGTCCCGTTGATCTGATTGGGTTTCAGGGCCACCCAGTTGAAGACAGGCATGCGGAACTTTGTCTTGATGGGTTTCTTAATCTTGACAGCTGGATAGGACACAGACGAGTTAGTGGTGCTATCTGCTGTTGTA
>OMKZ01022092.1:9854-21045 GCA_900302535.1 Neoniphon sammara | reverse complement strand
GTGGAGTCAGAGGAAAAGAGGAGTGATTTAGACTCCTCTCTCTCTCTCTCTTTCTCTTTCTCTCTCTCCCTCCAGCTGTACCTCTCTCTTTCTGGTCTCCCTCTCATAGTGCAGAGCTGCTTGTTCAACCCAGCTCTTATAATGGAGAGAGGGGAATTACTGTCCCTGTGTTTGCTGTGCTGGTGCTGCAATGTGCGTGTGGTTACAGCCATCCAGAGGGCTGATATATTTCCTTATGGGACTTTAAGTGGAGATTTAACTTTGGCAGAGGGCGACGATGAAACCTCCAAGGTCCTGTCCCTGCCCAAGCCCTTCTACTTCTACGTCTCCTACTTCAGCCAGCTCTATGTGAGTAAGACCTCAGACACTGTGATATGTATCATTTCTGAGCATGCTTATAATTGATGGTGAAGGTACGGTTATAACTGCTGTCAAAGGCATAAAATGGATTTTATCTGTCAGAATGAATTACAGGAAATTTAACTGCATGATCTTTTCTAATGACAACTGTTTTTGTTTATTAGTAAGACTTTACGCATCGCATAAGGACTGTCTTGAGAGCTGGCTTTCTGTAAAAATACAGTAAAAAAGAAAACGTTGCAAAACACGGTGCATACGTTTTATATGGATATGCTTGTTTGAATGAGGGAAATGTGAAGCAGTCAGTTAAAATATTACACGTATGAATGAAAAAAAATCAAGCGCAATCAGGGACACTGACCAGACAACAGGCGTCTTATTTGGTTCATTGTAATTTATTTTGCCAATGTGTGTGAGCGTCCACTAAGCTAAAAATAACATTTCCTGTAGGCTTCTTGTGCAGTGATATGTTACGAATAAAAGATCAACTTGTTACACATAGACGAGAATTACTTGGAAAAGCATTTTGGACTTTTTGCAACTATTTGGAGCGCAAAACCTAATGCAAGGTAAACATTGTCGAAGATGCAGAGTAACATATTACAGTGACTTTAGCGCCAAATAAATTTGAGAAGAATCCTGTCTAAATGTCACATTAAAAAAAATTTAAGTTTTTATATTACTGTTGTAGTGATATTATGATAGGCAAACTATCATACAATACAGTTATTGTAAATAAAGTACAATTCAGTGCCACAAACGCATTTTAAGTAATTATAGAATTATTACATGAATATTATAGGGATGTTTCGTCACCATGCTCGCCAATTGTCACTACCAGTCTATTCATTTAACTGAAATTTCCAATGAATTTTACATGACCTGGGGTAATGTTTGTAATTTATTTATTTATTGAGCCATCCTTTATCTGTTAGTATTTATTGATCTATTCTGTCAAGTTAGATTAGAATAGGAGATAATATGGGCTCTATGGCAGAGTTTGCACCATATTAACTCTGTGTGGTTCATTTTTGATCCTCCACAGGATCCACACTGAATCTGCCTGAGAATTTCAATATGCAGGATTACCCAGTTAGCCACATAATTTTTTTTACCAAGAACTGTATGTAATTGTTTATTTTTGAAATAATATGTGACATTAAAATCATATGGATGCAAGACATCTTTTGGGTGCCTTGCATCCATATGAACTCATGATCCCTCATTTGAAATTAAACTTACAAGATCAATTTGAGTATTACCTGGGTGCCTGAGTAATCCCGGTGTCTTGTTGCTAGTAAAACCCATTAGAGACGTCTTGAATGCAAGGCTCTTGTGTGTAAGGCTTTCCATTGACTAAAGGCTGGTGATGGTCCTTAAAAATTACACCAACACTCAGGGGTGTCTGAGGGGGCTACAGGAGTCTTTGAGGGGCTCAAAGATGGTCCCCAGTGAAATAATGAATAGTTAATTTCATTATAATGCAGTTATACTCCATTCATGCCACTATAATGCACTCAGTTTGATCCCAACAAGTAAATGTGTGCAAATTTCTATTGTAATCATAGGTTTCATTCTTACCACTGTTATCTCCCTGTACAGTGTGATAAACTCTACAGTTCAATGTGGAATCAAAAGGAAACAGTCTAGGAAGTGCAGATGAAGTAGAGTCCTTTGAAACCTCTAAGTAAAGCCACCTTAAGTCCAGGCTTGAGTGAACTCTTCAAAGCTCAAGAGAACTTTGGTACAGCTACAGACGTCAGGGCAGCCTAGTGGTTAAAGCTAGTTCATGGTTCACACGGAAATGGGTGCAACAGAGTTTTTGAAGTCAAAATGATGTAGTTAACGCCAAAATGACTGGGTGCACTGGAGACACATGTGGAGTCATGAACCACCTGAAATTTTGGACAGTGAAGAAGTGGAATCACTGGTCAGTTTTCACGGTGAAGGACGTGAAGAACTGACTTTTCTCATGATGTTACTGCAGAAGATGTCAAGGATGTGATCATCATGAGAAAACCAAAAATTCCTGTTCTTCGCTATGTGAAATTTCAGGTGAAAGCATTTTTGGTGACACTGAAGGAAAATTCAACTCTCCACAACCTTTAGCAAAGAAAAAATGACCCCACCGGAACCTGCCAGTAGGTTTAGTTCCTCTTTCCTCAGGCAGTCCTAGATGGAGGCAGCATTATCTGTGTGGTTTCAAATTTCAGATGGCACACCAGCTTGTGAACAACTCTGCTGTCCCCCATTATTTTAGCAGCAGCCTTGCATGCAGCAGCCTTTATAGACTGTCCCGTAACTGGAATGTCCCAGGCTGATTTCTAGTAACACCCAAAGTTGTGTCCACCAAAAGCTACAGTGTGTGCCCTGCCAAAGTGTCCTTGAGCAAGACACTGACCCCTACCTACCTTGTTCTTCACGAATCTGCTGGTGGCATCAACACAGATCATTATTAATTAGTGATTTACTGTCTCTGTTTCTAGGTGGCCACCAATGGTATCATATCAGCTCAAGACCTGCCAATGGAGAAGCAGTACGTTGACGATGGCTTCCCAACAGATTTCCCCGTGGTTGCCCCGTTCCTGGCTGACATCGACACCAGTGGAGGGCGAGGACAGATTTACTACCGGCTCACTGAAACACCCAGCGTACTCAACAGAGTGGCACAGGTTCGTTTGTTTGCTAGAAATAGAGAAAGAACGATGATCATCAACATCAGACACTCTGTTCTCAAGTAACCAGACAGGTTATCTTCTCAGCTCTGGCGGTCACATCAGTGGGTTCATCATTATAAATGCATGCTGTGCAGCTGAGCTTTGTTGAAACCCACAGAACTTTATTTGAAATTCTAGTGGAGATACCAAGGTTTCCAAAGATACCAAATATCTTGCCAAATGTCCTGCTATATTACAGAGAAATGTATATAAAATGATGCACAAGACATGTAGATATTTTCTGTTTGATGTAATGCTGCGGCCATAAAACAATGGGATCTTGGCTTTGAATGTTTCACTCAATATAAGTGTGACGTAGCTTCAATTAAGCTGCAACCAGCAGATACACAATATGGATTTTACAATGTTGTACAATATGGAGAAAATATTTTTTATAACTTTGAAGCTACATATCGGGAAATTTAAGGGAAAATCAGAGTTCTATAATACAGCTGGGGCAGATCATTGCCCTAGTATCAAGAAAATTACATTTGATTGCAAAGTCTGCTTTGAATTCGAAACACTTCCACTTCCAGTCACTTCCACTTGTAGATTTTTTCATTTAGTTTAAAGAAAATTAGATTTTAAGACTTGATGCAAAATGATATGGCTTGTAAACATGGATTTTTTTTTTATTATTTTTGCGGTGTTGTTCACTGGACCTTTGGATCTTCCTTTTTTTCAGCTTGTCATCCATCAGTTCATTCTGTTGTACATTTCTTCCTTCATTTACACATTCATTCAGTCGTTCACTCATTCATTCATCCGCTCACCCAGGAAGTACATCGAGGGTTCCCGGATGCAAGGTTCGTGCCCACCCATGCTGTAGTGGCAACATGGGAGAATGTCGGAGCGTATGAAGAACAAACTCGAACTAATGGACCGACAAACAAGGTGAGAGAAATGGAAACAAGATACAATATAATAAAAATAGAAAAAAATGATTATGATGATAGAAAAGATGGATGAATGAGGATGAACTTGATCTTGATTGTTGATTTTTTAAGGGAAAAATGATTTGATCATTTGATCATGACTTAATGTGCCACTGAGAAAGATAAAGGAATTTACCACGTTAAATAGGTTGTCAGATTGATCATCTTACCTATTAAGTGGTGAGAACACCAAAATCATCCATGCTAAACCATGAGTTAGCATGGAGCACCAGAGCTAATGATCTACCGGGGACACTTGGATGACTTTAGTGTATATGTTTTCATCACTTAATTGGACAATCTCCCAATAAATTAGGTGTATTTCTTTACAGAGGTAGAAATGAATGAGTCAGGGAGAAATGAATGGCAGATAGATTTGTCTCTGTGTAATTCTGTGTATCAGTCTATAGATGAATGAGTACATTTTTATCTTAATGTCATGCCATATAAATAACCATCAGTATCCATCAATGTGGGCTGGCTTTGCAAAACATATTGTGATCGTAAAATCCCAAATTCCTGGAGGTTCTGCATCAGTTGTAATCTGCCTAGAATGGAGGGGGTGTATTTGTAATCCCCCTTCCCCTCCTAATCTGCCTCTTAACCTTTTCTAGGGGTCAGAGGTCATCTTTAGAGGCCATCAAAGTGTCCCCCCTCCCAACTTGTTATCCCCTCCTCCTGCTTACACACACACACACACACACACACACACACGCACACGCCATGACCATGTCTCTCACGCTCTGTTGGACATTGCTTCCTCTGTAAAAGCACTTCTCTGTTTTTCACCCATTATTGCCTATTCAATTGGATCTCTGGTTTTAGTTTTATGGGCATTTTATGGGCATTTTTTACTGCAGGAATCAATTGAGCATAGCCTGATTCTGTTTTAAAAGGAGAGGGCATGTACACATGTTGCACAGGAAATAATTTGCTCCTCTTTGTAGAAATGTGCTTTCATTCAGAGCCTCACTGAAGAATCACTATCTAATCCAGTGTTCATGTTATGGCCTATAGAGAGCCATACTAGACATCATGGGATGTCACTCAACCACAACAGTTAACTGTGTCATGATTTTGATCAACAACAATATATTCAACTATTGCAAACATACTGATGCATAAAATCCGATAGGATGATTGTTAATATTCAATTTTTTCTGTTTTCCAAAAATGAAAAATCTGCAGAAATGATTGGTTCTAAGAGATCTAGCAGG
Organism: Neoniphon sammara; assembly: GCA_900302535.1. NCBI lineage: Eukaryota > Metazoa > Chordata > Actinopteri > Holocentriformes > Holocentridae > Neoniphon > Neoniphon sammara. Next base: position 15,816 of record OMKZ01022092.1, on the reverse strand, counting down.
GAATTGGAAACGTGTTGCCAAATAGATCTAGAATAGAAATAGAATGTTTGTATTCTTTAATAATTTCTGGAAGGGGAGATGAACAAAACAAACAAACAAAAAAAAAAAACCATGCATCAAGACCCATTTTTGCTAAATTTTTCGATAGCTGCTTTGTATTCAGTGTCATGATAAAGGGTGCTGCTCTCTAACCGAAAACAATGAAAGTCATAAGACTCAGTGTGAACGCAGCATTAGAGTTGAAGCTGAAGTTTGGGAAGTTTTGGGAAAGCCTCCAAGGAAAGCCAAGCCTACTCTGAATTTATCGATCAAGCAGCGCTTTGTTGTTTCTAGTTTGTAGCCAACATGTGGGATGAAGGGATGGAAGGACGGACGGGGTTGTCGAGTTAAGGAAATACCCCAGGGGATCTCTTATTCTCTCTCATCTATGTTTCTTTTGTAATATTACTCACTGTCTTTGTCTGGTTTCTTTTATCTTTTCACTCTTTCTTTTTACACATCAGTAACATTTACGTTTTTGCAGGACTTTAGCAAAGCATGCCAAATTAGCATAAAAGAAGTCCTCTAAACATTGTTTTGTTGATTTAATATTAGTAAGAATAAGCTTTGTTGGGCTTGCTACTCATTTCTTATTCTAGTTACAGAAACAGCACTTTGTTGCATTGTTAGCTTTTATGCTACATCCCAAAATTTGATTCATGCCATCACTCAATTACCGCTTTGAAAGGACCTTAATGCAATTTTATTTCTCATTGACTTGCGCAACCCCTCCTTACAAATGCAGATAAGAGGTGGAAGGTTGCCATTCCTCAGAAAGTGTGAAAACCTTTTGCATGTGGTAAGAGAGCACTCGCTTTTGTGATTCAAAGGTAACGGCTCCAAAAACTCCTGATCCTTCCCTGCTGTCTCTAGGTTGGGGACCGGTTGATGTCTTGGCTGGGATTTGCCTTAGTGAGCTCTTCAACAGCCTGATAGCATCTCCCTTTGAACTGATTAGCCAGAGGTGCTGTGTGGTGGGGGTGGGGCATGTGTGTGTGTTTGTCTGTATGAACTGATTAACTTGAGGTGTGTGTTTGTCGGGGTGTGTATTAAGGACGGGGGGTGGGGTAGTGTTTGAGGTAGGGGGTTGACTGTGTTGTGTTTGAGGTTCACAGTATTACCAGTCAGGGCTCAGATAAGGGTGAGAGAGAGAGAGAAGGGCAAGTCTTAATATTATGAATGAGCCAGCCTAAGTTATGTTTTCTATAAGACTACTCTTATAGCAGCTATTATCATAATGGGAAAGTAATGGCTTCCCTTTAGACCGACAACACAGCCTCTGTTGTACCTACCACCATGTTGCTCATTTTGGGAATAATCAGAGCCATTGATTGAGAGGATTTGGCTTTCTAAGAAGTGTTGACCCAAGTTTGGCCAAGTTTTACTGTGAGCTCCCACGTAGCTGCTCATGATAACGTTCGGTATTCTTACCTAAAGCGTCTTCCAGTATCATGACTGCATCAGTTTTGGGCTGCAGAATCAAACCGTAGCCTTAGAAATGTTAGTGCCACCACATCTAGAACTTATACTGCGTTCAGGGGATTTGGGGGTTTCCTACTCAGAAAGGGCGTCTTCTCCCTTGTTGCATTTACTACTCGGAAACTCGGAATGTGCTACTTCCACACAATTTCTTCTGCTTTGCCACACGATATCATCAACACAGAAGATTTTGACAAGTATGGAGTTCGTCATGGAAGCACCGTCAGTAATAATACCTGTTCTAGGTCCCTAAACAGTCTATATAAAGCTCTCTAACCTTTTTAATACAGATTTATTTGGTTTATTCAAACAATATGCTAGTGTTAGCTTTAGAGTTTAATGTTAGCCTTTAAGTCTGTGTCAGTGTTAGTTGTGGCAGTTCCGAAATGATTCAAATAAACACGTGAACACTCTCAAGTTGTCAAGACCAGCTATGAAGTCGGACTTCCGATCTCTCCGATGTGGTGTTAGCAAAATGTTAGACTTGTTAGCTGCCATATGTATCAGTGTCCTCCATAATATACTCATAGGGCCACTATTAGCTTAGATTAACTGTTTCCAGATTTTACATGTTCATTCCATTACCTACCTAATGCTTGCTTTGCCATTACCATGCGCTGAGCTGAGTGGTATTTCTCTGTAATATTTGTGACATTTTTGCATTTAGGACTCTTGAATAATGACCTTATCCAAGCTAAGCTGCTGAAACTGGCTCTTTCAGCATAACATAACATAAACCATTTGGCAGACACTCATCCAAAGCATCAGTGGGACTCAAACCCTCAACCCTGGCAGTGTTAGTGCCTTTGTCTACCCATGGAGCCACACTGGAGCAGCATTCAGATTGGCTGCTTGTTGGCTAGGATTAGAAATGAGGCACAGTCTAAATCTTATCAAATGGGGGTTTAATTTGTGTCTATTTGATGTGAAGGGACAGTGCAAGATGTGTGCTATATAATACATATGTCATAATACATACAATACATATGTCTTCAAAGAGAGTTCCCCTCCTTGAGAAAGATGCTAGACTATCTGAAGTAGATTTGGCCTCTCCACATTTAGTTTTAACCTTAGCATGTGATTTTACCTCATACATTAGTGTCTAAGTCAAAATCTGCCCATTTTGCACTCCAAAGGAAATGGGTTTTCCACTCATCAAAGGTCCACATGAGGAAAGACATTTTATCAGAAGGAATAGGAAAGTGTCAAAGTCTGAGCAGCATATTTAGATATGTTTAAACCCACATTCACTGTGGTTTACTGGGCAGGGTCAAATGAGGCTGAATGAATGAATGAATGGACTACTCTGTTGGATTTGGACCTCGGCTTTCATCTCTGCTCTGCTCTCCTTCTTCTCCTTCTCCTTCTTCTCTTCTCTTTTCTTCTCTTCTCGAACACACAATAGGAACTATTGTTTCTCTTAGTATTATTTGTTGTTTCTGGGGACACCCCACGCAGCGAGACAGGGGGTGTCCCTGCAAATATGTTCATCCTGGTTCAAAGAGGAATCTTACTGAATTTCAACTTCCATTATGTCTTTTCCCTGTGCCATAGGACAGATTCTCTATAGCGGCAACCATTCATTTACTGTCTCCCACAGCAAGAAACAAGAAAGTTTACCCCACCCTGTAATCTGCAATGTCAGATACATGTATGGCTGCATGGATTAAAAGCTGAGGCGAGACTGTAAAGGTGATAACACTGTTTTGGTATGAAGCTCATATTTCGAGATTTCAGTGGCATCGCTAGTCAGTACAGTCCCTTCAGTTTAGTTTGAGTCAGGAGCTAAGAAAGACAACCTTGGGTGTTTTTCTTAGTTTTCACATGTATCCAAAGGGGTTTGAAAAGGTTTCCCTTGCCTAAGAGTTGAAGAATTTCCTCACCACACAAACGAAGATAAAACTTTTGAATCCAACATGAAAGTCACTGGAATTGGAGATATGAGGTTTTCATATGACACAAACAAAATACTGAGTGGGCTGTGTTAGGGCCCAAGTCCGAGCCCTCTCTTTCTCCCCGTGTGTGTGTGTGTGTGTGTGTGTGTGTGTGTGTGTGTGTGTGTGTGTGTGTGCCAGTTCCCACGCTGTAGGCAGTTCCGTTTGTAGCACTCTACTGAAGCTGGCAACTGGTCTGCAGCTGCTCTCTCTCTCTCTCCCTCCCTCTCTCTCTCTCTCACTCTCCCTCTCTCTCTCTCTCTCTCTCCCTCTCTCTCACTCTGTTTGCAGCTGTAGCCACAAGCTGAAGAACTGGCAACAAACTAACAAGTGTACTACAAGACATTTCCCCCTTTCCTCCTGGTCTCCATCTCTCTCGTTCTCTTTCCTCAGGCTTCCCAGAGCGGAGTCCAGCTCTAGATAATTACATGATTCAGGACATTTGTTACATAATACCGTATGTTGAGTCATGTATTTGAAACCCTTGTTGAGATGAAAAGCTTAAATATAGTTGCCCAGATTGAACTAGCCCAGACTGAGCTCACATATGCTTAAGTGGATTTAAAGTAACAATCTGCAACATTTTCATATAGATATATGTCTGTTTTGCTATCACTGATCACAGCGGTGATCCAACCTACTTCTGGAATTACTTCTCCAACAAATGATGGCAACAAAATTGTTAGCTGAATGCAGAAGTCCTGAAGTCCTACTGTGTCAAATGCACTTCTGATGCATTTATGTTGCTGCAAACTTTGAGTTACATGCAAGGATCCATTGGCTCAAACACACCTTAGATGAAATTGATTAGGTGTGCCTTCCAGCTGTAACATTACAGCAGAGGTTTTGCAACTTTGATTCACTGGTGAACTGTTTTGTGAGGACATAGCAAAAAGTTGGGAAAACATTTGTTTTTGGAGGCTTGCTAAGAGAGGCCTATCAGCTGATTTATCCTTAAAAGCTCCTTTCACATGTAAGAGTGGAGCGATCCAATCAGAACACACCTCAGGTTTTACTCCTCCCGCCCGTTTGATTGACTCCTCAGCTGCACCTGTTATCCTCCACTAGCCTCAACAAAGAGCAGTGAGTAGCTGTTAAATTGTTAGCATGGCATGCTGGGGATTATTTTACCAATCTAATGTTAGAAGAGAGGGCTAGCAATGTGTTTGAGTCTGATATGAAGCTTTAGCTAGTGATGGTGTCAGTTGTGGACTTTCTCACATCAACTCTACTACTACAAGCCTCCAAAGTTTTCAGCAGGTGAGCTCTACAGCAATGTTAGCTAGGAAAACATTAGCTAACATAATGTTGCAGTGTTAGTAAGACTCGTAGCTCTTTCAGTTCCAACAAGCGGGATATTTTCACTTTGCTGGACAGTTGGTTGGTCTTACCAGAGTCCAGACAATATTGTTACCCTACAAGGGGAACTAAAGCCCACCCAGCCCTGCTGGAATGTGTTACTGTAGAAAATTCAGCCACTAAAACTCCATTTTATTACAGTTAGTGACTTTAGGCGCTCTCAAATCTTGTTGGGTGGTGAAGTTAGAACTCAAGAATAATACTAAATAAGAAAATCCACATTTTTTTCTGGGTTTACCTTTAAGCAAACTGCTGCCTTCATGTGCTTAGTGTAGTACACTGACTTTTTGGAAATTGGGCCAATCGATCACCTCACCCAATAAGTGACGAGAGGATTGGCATCCAGTAGATAGCTCTGTCCGGTGCGCATGCTAACTGACCAGACAGTAAACCTTTAGAAGACTTCAACAGCCGTCTCATCTCTCCCAGGCTTTAGCAGTGCAGTCAAGCATATTTTTGACCACCAAAAGGTCATAATGAAACGAACTTCATGTTTTGAAACGTGCCGTTACATCAGCGCTCGCAAATGAGTTCCAGTTGCTGCGTTCCCCCGATCCTTGGCTTAACTAAACCTCCCTCCCCCAGTTCCACAGACCGATGATGTTACCACCTAATTAACCGCTAAAATTCAGGACGACCCTGACAAAAAAAAAAAACAAAAAACAAAAAAAAACATTTGCTGGGGGATCACACTGCTTTGAGTGTGTGTGTGTGTAGTCTGACCCCCAGCCTAACTGGAGGCATTTTGTCACACCTCTTTTTTTTTTTCTTTTTTAAAGAGCATCTTCACACTCTTTAACACCGACTAGACACACACACACACACACACACACACACACACACACACACACTGCAGACAGACACACACACTGAGTAAAAAGCCTTTGATGTGTGCTGGCTGCAATTTGTTGTCTTCCAGCTGTGAGTCTGTAAAGCACACCAGGACTACTCCATTAACACACACACACACACACACACACACAGCAATGAGCGAGAGAATGACCACACAGGTAAAGGAGGAGGGATGGTGATTTGGAAACATCCACCCATCCGTGTCTGTCTGTGAATCTCTCTCTCTCTCTCTGTCTCTCTCTCTTTTTCTCCCATTGTAAACCAATGCTGTGGCCTCTCCCACCACTCCTTGTCCTTTC
>OMKZ01022091.1:0-11582 GCA_900302535.1 Neoniphon sammara | reverse complement strand
CACCAATGCAGAAATTATGAAAGAATGACTGCAAAACCTACCCCTTATTATAGCAGGGGGAGGGGGGGGGCAGACACACATGGTCACAATTATGCAGACATATTCTGGTCCCGTCCACCATAAAAGCTGCCTATCCTTGGCCTTGACAACTTGACATAAATATCAAGCATACTGTAGTATAGAATGCAATTGAAGTGACTGAAAACAACAATGTGAAACCCCTCATCTATGCTGTCTAGAACTACAACTATGGCAGTCTGGCTCCTGCAGCTGCTTCTCAGAGACTTGTTATGTCACTGTACCTTGGCCAGACCCCAGCTCTTCTTTCCTCTTTGGAGAGACAGCCCTCCAGGCCTACTGAGACTACAGCTGATCCTCTGCAGCTGGGCAGCCTTGCCAGTAGCATGCTGGGGGCCATGGCCTAAGGAGGGCAAGGCAGGGGCTGGGCAGGACCAAGACGGGCTGGGAGAGGCACAAGGGTGGGAAGGACTGGGATGCGGAGATGTGGGGGGCTTAGGGATGGAGAAAAAGGATTTGTGCCCTTTCAGCTCGTCTTCAGCTCCTCACGCTCCACTGACCACAGTAACAGATAAGCACACCCTGCAGCTCTGCATAATGACTGGCTACATCCACTACACTACACTGCACTACATCTCCTTGTCTTCCCTCCTCTGTTTTGACACTTTGTTCTCCTCACATATAGAATGGGACCTTACTGATTTTGATAAAGAGATGCCTGCAAAAGAATTGCTGAACATGAGCTAACACTGTAACCGGCTCTAACTGCCAAACCTTGCAGTGTGTGTGTGTATGCATGACAGAGTGGGGAGAGGGAGCAGCCTGGGCAGCACCTGTGACCCACACTGCAGTGGAAACTGACTGCGCACCTGAGCAGCACCTGGCCACAATCACAGCCCGGGTCTAGGGAGGGTCTCTCGCGGGACAGGGCATTAGCACATGACACCTGCACCAGTAAAAACACGCTGGGGATGCCAGTGTGATGTGGGATTTGGCAGTCCACGATAAGCCTTAAGGAACAATTAGAAACAAAAAAAGGAGAAGGCGCTTCAGAGGCACCATAAGAGATCAATTCTTCTTTAGAGCAAAAGACTAGACAGTGACCCTTTTGGTATCTTAAAACTTTTACTGTCACTTAAGTGACAGCATAATTCCTTTCATGGAAACCCATTCACTTTTACAGAATGGAGATAAAAAATTGAACTTTTTTGTATACAGAGCAGAAAAGCAAAGTAAGGGAGACAAGGAGAGTAAAAGAGAAGTGACTGCACAATCAAACATCACTCACTGAAGGCTGAAATGAGTATGCAAATCTTAACATGAAAACTGTTGATCATTATTTTCCTTCTGTCAGTGTGCATTAAAGGTTTTAACTACAGAGCACAGACACATACACAATTCATGTTTAACCTATTATGACATGCATGATATCACTCTAAGCGAATAAGTATTGATCTGAGATATCTGCATGAACTTGGGCTTAACAGCACACAGGCCTGGAGCGTAGTGTCAGTAATGTACTGTACAACAAAGGGCCTTGAATTTATTTTCTTAGTGACTAACTGTAGTATATGAACATTAGCCTACAAAACTGAGAAGTCTACAAAATGAATAAGAAGGTGCTGGTGCAAATTTTGAGCATTAGAATTTTTTATTTAGAATTCACCTTTCAGACTGTAGAATAAAATCTGAAAAGCTCTCATATGCTTTGATTCATGTTTCAAACTCAAATTGTAAAAAAGTGAAGTCACAGTGCAAATTATTTTTTAAGTGTAGAAAAAAGCATAAAGAAGTATGAAAAAATACAAGTTGACTTCACTATCCCATGCTGCAGGGTTGCATGGAGTCCTACATGGAGCCTTCAGACTGCACCGGCCAGCTGGAACCTCTGTTAACAGCATCTTTAACAACTCCATAAGGAGTCACTACCTGCTTCAAATAATCAATCATCATTCCTGCTCCCAAAGTAGATATGTTCACCTGCCCCAATGACCTCAAGCCAGTCACACTGATTTCAGTCATAAAAATGAAAACTTTTGACTGTCTAGTGCTCTCCAAAATGCATCACAGACCCACTCCTCTTCCCCCTGCTGTTTACCTTTAGGGTAAATCCATCGTTGGATGATGCAGTCAACGTGGGCCTACACTTTTCAAACACCTGGCCACTTCTGGCTCATATGCAAGGGTCTGGTTTGTTTCTTCTTTGGTTTGCAGATTTTTTTGTTGTCATGTTTTGTGCATTTCTTTACAGGGTCCTTTACAGGCCGAGCTGCACAATACCAAGCATCCCACTAGAGATTTGTTGGTTCCCTTGAGCAACAGAGAGGAACTGTGCTCTGGGCTGGTGGCACGTTAGAGCACTGAGAAGACACATACAGTATAGGCAAACACAAAAAAATACAACTGCCTCCCACTTCTGAGGCATTCAACAAGTTTAGCATTTACTATCTGCTCCCTTAACAAACAGCTAACATGTCATCTGTTTTGAGTTAAAACAGCACTGAGATATAACTCACTATGTGCCCAAAAATTACACTCAACTCCTACCAGCAAGATGCCCTGCCACAAATCCAACTCAAGAGCAGCGGTTTTTCATTATTCAATTATATAGGGCACACTGATTCAACCGAGCAACTGAATGATCTTTGATAAATGCAGCCAAGGAGTATTTGTTTGCTTAGATCAATCAAAAAGTAAAACATAAATAAATGTCCATTCCTCAAATTTCTAAATGAGGCCTTCACTGAGATCGAGCTCAGAGCTCCAGGGGTGGAGCTCGTCTTTCATGCATATGGGTGCAACCTAGCTTGGAGCTTTCCGCCTACCCAACCATGACGCAGGTCTAAAATAGCAATAACTTATAGGCATACTGAAACTACTGTTCATGTTACTTCCCAACTACTGGACAACAGAAAGCACAGATCACAGCACTGATGCTCAGTGATGCGTTACAAAAAACAGGGCGTTTAGCCAAAATTTGGCATGTTTATTAAATAATACCAATTAGGTCACACATGTGCATCAAAATCACAACATCAAGATCTTTTCCATATCGGCCATTATGCAGATTATGGATCAGAAGTTTCAGCTGACTGAAAGAGTGCGATGCCTACTCACTGCTAAGGGGAACAGTGAGGTGAATCCTGTGTAGGGTTTGGTATAACTGGCAATAAAGAATGGCCAGTGGACACCATAATTTTGCTCCTCACTACGTCTTTGTGTGTGCTGAACAACAGCGTTGTGCCACTGAGTCATATTCTGACTGTCATCTGAGGATGGATTACATGATACCAAGGCACCAGAACATGCCACCTTAGGGATGGAAATAGAAAAAGATGTAGCAACTGTATGAGTGAATTACATTCAGTAGTTCATGATTCTATGTAATTTAATTAACTTATGAGGACTTTTCGATGTGGTCACTGAGTGATTCTCCACGTTAACAGCCATGGGTGCCACGCACCCATAACACCCATTCAGATTCCAGCAGCGCCTGCAAAGGAAGGATCCCATCAGGGATTTTCAGAGTTGGGTGAGACAATGGGGGACATCTAGACAATTGCTCAACCATACTCAGGATATTAGATTAAGGTCACACATGTGCATGTAGACAGGCCTCGAGCAGGGTGCATGTGTCTGCATGTGTGTCGATGGCAGCATTAAGCTGATTAGTTTTTATGAGTGGCCAAAGCTGTACGCACTCTGTGTATGAGGCACACCACAGAAACGTGAGTCTAAAATTCAAACTCAGCAGTTGTGTTTGATAGCACACCCTCAGGCACATGGTTGGACAGAACTGATGCAAAAGCACTCATGTACACGTGTGTATTGCACATCCATCATTTCAGATATACAGTGAGGCCAACCTGCAGGTTCTAAAAACTTGAAAAAAAAAAATCAAAACAAATCAAATGAAACTTAAATGAAATGTTTTCTTTTTCTCAAAGAGGTAGAAAGGCAGGGATTTATCATAACTCTATGGTATTGCAAGGATTTAGGTCTTTGTCTAGGTCTTTTTTGTCATTGTGTGTGTGAGACACAGAGAGAGAGAGAGAGAGAGAGAGAGTCAGAGAGAGAGAGACAGACAATGAGATAAAGAAAAAAGTCCACACAATGACTTGCTTGCTTGTTTGTTTTCATCAAGATGCATCTTAAGAGGCTAAATTTTAGAGCTTATAATCAAACTAAGCTTTTATTTATGTTTTTCACAGCCTTCCAAATACGGTTTTCAAGTCAGGCTGTTATAAACACATAAATAAATTGTGACTAACAATCGCCTAATATTCTTTTTTTAGTTGGGTTTATCCATAGAAGCTTAGTCAAGATGGAGTCGTTTAGAGGAGAAGAAAGAGAGCAAGCCTGTGATGAAAGACAGACATAAAAATACTATTCATCAAAGAGGCTTGGTGCTGAGTTGTCTGTCCTCTGTGTCAACAGGGAAAAAAAGTCACATTCTTTCAACTAGGAATTTACTGAAAAGCTGCAATTTTAGCTTTGAAAAAGAATAATGGTCAGGACTGATTTCTTAAGTCTTTTGATGTCCTTGTAAGACATTTCCCTTACTTTTTTTTCCCAACACAGGGCCACAAACTGTGACTAACAGCTGCTGTGACCAGCTACATCAACCCTGTCTTGCAAATTCAAACAGTAATTTACAAGCATTATCGGAGGCTAGGACTGAAAACCAAAAAGCTTTCTTTGATGACACTTTTACTATCACTGTATCTGACCATCTAAACAGATAAATCAATAGCTAAATAAAGACAAGAAGCAAACATTGAGCATGCTACCGCCCCCCACCCCCCCACACACACACGCTCAAACAAACAAACACACACACACACACACACACACACAAACACATCCAATTGCACAATGTAGCGTGAAAGTAGGAGCAGAATACAGCTCTTTCAGTTGTAGCTCATCGTTTGTGGTAATTGCCCAGATTGCTTGAAATCAACCTCCCCCACTGACTTCCCCTCATCTAGCTTACACTGCAAGAAAAAAACGCAGCAGGTAATTAGATCTACCCATTTCTTGTAGGGCCTTATGAACTGTTGGACATCCCTATGGCAAAACAAGTAACACAACTGAAAGAAAGGCAGCTCCTCACTCTGAGACTTTTTTGTTACCATAAGAAATCCAACATTTCCAAATAAAGAGAAGGAAGCAAGGTTCAGTGAATTCCATCGACTGAAAAGCATTTACTTGTCTGATCACGAAACCTCATCAGCTTCATAGGGACATGCCATAATTCAGAATAAGAGCTGTGCTGCCAAAATAAAGAAAGAATATTAAAAAGGAAATACCACAATTTCAGCTTTTAATTTTCTTATGCCTACATTCCATGATTTTGTATATAATGATGGCACTGTCATAATAAAAAGGTAAGAAGTTCTTCTGAATTGAAAAACAAACATTCTAGTACAAATTCAAAAAGTCATAGATAGATAGAATGATAGATAGTGTTAAACTGCTACAGAATAGTGGTGTCAGAAAGTCAGCATACATAAAGACTTATCTGACACAATGTTGAACAAAACAGTCTTGAATACCAATAAAAAGCTCAACATTTTGCTCTGAGATCATCATCCGCTTGAAAAGTAAATGGACTACATGCTGAATAAGGCAGGATTTCCTACCTGTGTGCATATGTAATCTGAGGTACTTTCTAGGTGCTTGAGTAGAGAGCTGCAGCGCAAGATATGCATGACTGGAGTGAGTGAAACTACGACGAGGACAACTACAACTTCATAAACTCCACCTGTTTGCCAGACACTCTTTAAGTGCTGTGGTAGCAGCGTTGCTACAACAAAGAGAATCACTGAGCAAAATATTTAATTCTTGTGTCGACTTAACCACTACAAGTTAGAAATTCTGACCCAATTTCCCCTCGGGGATCAATAAAGTGTTCTGATTCTAAATTCCCAAAACTACTTCCTGGTATTTACATAAGTTGGTTGACGCTGTTTGACTGCCTCTTCTGCCTGATGTATGAGCGCACACTGAATTTCCCTTATGCAGGGCTCTTGGGGCTCTGCATGGCCTAAACAGTGCATAACGTAATTCCCCTCAGTGCAATTGAAACAAGTATTTCACACAAATGCACGAACAAATAAACTCTTAGAGGTTTTCCTCCCCAGCACCTACATTTTCCCTCCCACTTCAATTCATTATCACCTGCGCATCTATGGGATGTTTAAGATGAGGGGCGGGAAAAATTCCCGGTTGTTTCTATGGGAAACCAGGGACCCGACTGTCATACAATATGGGAATTATATACCTCAAAGCTGAAAATCTCTTCGAACGATGTGTCAATAAGATTGTTCAAGTGCACGCCACGAGTGGCTGAGTCAGAGGGAATCACATGGCTGAGAGTGAAAAAGGTTTGTTGTGCACTATAAGCATGAACAATATGGCAGCCACCTGTCAGGCCCCACTGCCAGGGTAGCATGCTGTGGATGACGTGTGGGTCAGTAAGAGGATTGGAGCACGAGGGGGTGGAGCTTAGATACACGTGAGGCCCAGACCAGCTGATCCATAGTCTGTCCTGACATAGGAACCGGCCCCTGGAGAGAGGAGCGTCATCATTAAGAAGTCAGCAGCTGCCCAGCACTCACCCAATCCTCATTCTTCAGTGTCGAACCCACACACTCTTTTCTCATGGGATTAGTATAAGGCTTCACCAGGAGGGAGGAGCTAACTTCTAACAAACCTGAAATATTCCAGTCATGATCAAACACACCAGCTAACCTGAAATGACCCCAAATTGCGTTCAATCTCTCCTCCTCATTCCTCTTGACTGGACTAGAATGGGGGGCTTTCTATGAGTTTAGTTTACCAGACAACTAAACAAGGAGGTGATACTTAAACATATTTCAGTCATCAATATGTGTCATTAGTCTGTACAGAATTTCCAACCACCTCCATTCTTGTGAGAAAAAGTGGTCCACTCCACACTCAGCGCGTCGCTTTTTATTTGTACAGGAATGTTTCATTGGTCACAAGTTTCCTACCACAAAAACTATGGAAGTGCAGTGTTTTTTCTTCCAAGATCTGTTTCAACATCATCCATTCCCAAGAGGTTTGAATTAGCAAGGATTCAGTCCACCAGGAAATTACCAAATATCAAAAACACAAAAGATTTTTGTTAGTATTTTTCAAGGGAAATTACAAAATGACGTCGCATTTTCCAATACTGAGGATCCAATATCAGTTTCCCTTGTGCTAATAAACAAGGAAACATGGCTTGGATATCTGAATGAAAAAAGGACAAGGCAAGTATGTCATTAGCGTTATGAAATGGGCACCTCTGAGATCACTCGCTGTATTACTCCCAGGGCACATCAAGAGGGCAAACAGTAAATTTGAACTTGTAGAACCACACCCATCTAACCACTCTCAGCATCTGTACCCTCAGACACTTGGCTCACACCAGGCTGATGGAGTAGCTACACTTTGCCTAACATTTCACACAATAATTTCAAACCCCACCTTGAATCTCAGAAACACTTAATGCAATAGCTGACCCTCCAGCCAACTCAGCAGCTCAGAAACCGCACTGTACCAACAACCAGAGAGTAACGTAATGCCTGACCCACCTGACATGAAACAGCCCATTCAGCAGTTCAGAAACTGCAGAGACTTGCTGCATTCGGCCACTGCTGCCATTTCCACTAAAGAAATTGTCAGGAGCACTACTTTTGGGGGAGTGGGGGCGTGACAAAATGTCAGAGATTTACCTTGTAAATGCAACTCAGAATGTAACTCTAAATATTTTTCTGCCCTTGCAGACTTGTTCTACTCTGTTCATTGATGAGTAATAACCCTTCAGACATAATTTCATAAGGCTGCTGAAAACTCCATAAATCCATGCAAGTCCCAGATTTTACTGAAAAAATCTCATGTCTCAGATAAGCACCTGCAATTCAAGCTTACACTTATATTAAATAAATCTGGCATATCAGTATAGAAGATCATATCCATTTTCTGCTTATAGGCATAATTATATGTCACAGCTAAAAAAAAGGAGAGGAAAACCCAGTGTTCTGGATTAGTCATGTGATCAATTTCAAGAGAAATAACATTTTGCTTCAGTTCACCAGCACCAATTTGTAAACTAATCACTTTGTGTGGAAACCAGCCTCGAGGGTCATCACACAATGAACTGAGATGTAGCTCACCATAAAACTGTCAAGTGCTAACACATTATAATGACATCAGGCCAAAGGGTAGGATAATACATACCTTTTAATTGTTAACAAACGTAGTGCGCATTATAACTATGATATGCCATTTCAATGGGGGACAATTTCTCAATGACTATTATTCTTATCTGTCTTTCACTTCAAGAGTTATTAAAGCCTCTTTGGACAAAAACAGTTCAGTGAGTATATGGGTTACTGGTCTGAAAATAAAAAATCAAAGAAAATAATGCAGAAAAGGGAATCTCCCCATTCATACCAGCAAACTGAGGGATGGTCCAATCAAATAAACAATGAGACAAGACAAGACAAATAATTTTACAAATCCCAATGCAAGGACTGCACAAGAACTCAAACAGCACCTTTGGATAATCTACAAGAAAAACCTACAATAAATTGTACATTTATATTTGTGTGAAATGTCCTTTGACACATCTGGTTGTTTAACCCCACACCCAAAGAAAACCCTACTACCACCACCCCTCTGTCACTGGAGGTTGCCGGGGGCTTTTTGATGGCTAGAAGACAGCTTTTTATGATGGAAAGCTATACTGATGGCGTGACTTCTTCCCTGGGGGAGGGTCATCACAGGAGGAGGAAGAGGCAGACACAGAAAGGGGAGGGGGATTAAGGGAGGAAATAAACACAGCAGGAGATGGAAAAAAAATAGCCCTATAGCCTACCAAGCCTTTCAGTACTGCTACCTCCAGATGCATGATGTGCCTTGAACCCCATAAGGATTTCTTTTCTTTTTTTTTTTCAGAATGTCTTTCCAGTACCAAAGGGCATGTAAGGGGTGAGGTGACAAGAATCACTTACTTACCCATTATGTTAGAGTTCATGAAAGGTGTTGGGGACAATCCTTCATGGGACACTAATCGACTGTCACTCATGTGATCGCCATAATGAGGGCTGTCTGTGAAACCCTGGGGGGAGAGATCAGAGTATTAGGCACATTATTCTGCAACTTCACTAATTGAGTGCTATAGTATACCTCTAATTAGTGTGGAGGAGAGCATAACTGCTAAGGTTTCCCATGAAACTGTCCATTTTTATTACCTAAAAAAGGATGCTAGGCACAAAAACAAGTTTAATGAGGCTCACATGATTCTTGAAACCAGGAAAAGGACAAAAAAAAACACAATTACTGCATTTAATTGTTGGTACACACATTCATGGATCAAAAATGCACCCAGCTATAAATGTATTCACACATATGACCCTGTTCTTTGACATGAAAAAAAATAAAAATTAAAAAAAACCCAAAAAAAACAACTAGTTTTAGAGTGGGCTGAGGTCTGGCGACAGAAACAGCAATGGTATGGTTTATGTCATTTTCTTTTCTTCGTCAAACCTACTCCATGATCGTTAATGCCCTGCAGATATGGATGCTATCATCCTGAAATGCTTAACATTAAGTTTTATTCACATTCCCCATTCCTTCAAATAGGGTTGAGTGGGCCTAAGCCATATTGAGCGTCAATCAAAGGATTATAACGGTTCCAAAACTAGTTATGAAAAGAACCCTTACCATTTTTAGATCTTTTAAAGACTAAAATATTCTTATTTATGGAGCATTTTACACTACAGGTTAAGAAAGGATATGTACTATAGGATAAGGGACTTCCTGTACCTTGTCAATGCATACAAAACTCTTCTTTTTGGATACCATGCAAAATAAGGGCAATTTGTTGCCAAGTAACAGTGGATTGAAGCTGTGAGTATCCACAGGCCAATTTAAGATAACCAACTGGAAGCTGCAGCACCAATGGCAGAGATACACAAGACAGAAGACTTCAGCATTTGATTTGCAGCTGACAAGCTGAAGTCAGTTTTACATCACCAACAAACAGGTGAATGTTGTCAATACAGGCTGACTCATCTTTGTTTCTCTGCTCACAGAAAACAGATGGACTTGTAGAAATTTTAGATTACCATATTTTTTATTAGCATAAATCTAAGGTTTAATCATGTGAAACAGTAGTAGTTGCTTTCTGCAGTGTCTGTTCACTAAAAAGCTTTATAGTGTGTTTTACCATTTTTTGATTATACTATTCTAGCTCACAATGAGGTTTTATAATATCTCATAACAAATATCTAATAGGAAGGTTGTGTTTAATGGAGGGCGAAGACACAGATGGATGCAATCCTACATCATTCCAAGGTACCTGCAGCTTAAAAAAATTGCCTTTTTCTCCCGCAGCTTAACAGTGCCTTTTCATGACAGTTATCAGCTTCGGGGGCTTAGGTCTAAATATCGGTCACAGTATGGTTTTTGAAAACTCGGGGTCCCATGTAATAAAAGATACTCTGTTGCAGTGCTAATCCCAGGCCCTGTGAAAATCCTCCTGTGCTCCAGTCAAATGCATCTCCCCAAACTACATTAACTCCCACCAGAGGGACCGAGCAGCAGTGGGCTTGCATTTCTATAGAGCTATTTTCACCAACTCATACCCTTTGCATTCAACATACTGTAAAAAAAAAAGTAAATCTTATTATCCATCTTTTTTTTGTGAGTGGATGGTGATGGAGTAATTTCAAAGGCAGTGGAGTGTTGTGCTGTGTCGAGGGAATCCTCAGAGATTCCCTATTGTGCTCCTGCCAGGCCGCACACTCTGTTAATCACACCATGAACAGACTCAATAACAACAACAGCCCCGTGAGAGGCTCTAGCGAGCTAACACACACACACACACACACACACACACACACACACACAGCTAAGAGTACAGGCAAAAAACAAACACTACCTTTCTTCCCCTGCAAACCAACAAAACATGTTTCAAACTCCCAAAATAACAAAATAAAGCTGGTAATGAACAAGTCAATCATCAAACATTAAGTCTTAGCTGATCTTTGCTTGCTTGTTGTTGTGACTGTGACCATGAAGCAGGAAAAGGCCAGCAGGGTTGGAAGGAAAGAGGAAAAAAAATAGAAAGTGAATGGATAATGATCAATGCAGCCTCACAGTGTGTGTGTGTCAGTGAAACCATACTGTGTGCTTGCTCCTCTGGGACCATTAGATCATCAATCACAGATCACCCATCATTTCCAAACACCGGTGGCCTACATCTATCCAATACACTAACACACGCTGTCACCAGTGCCACAGGGCTACGATAGCGCTGCTGGCTAAATAACTGTCAGATCGCTACTTCAGCATGGAGGCCACAGCTCACACCTTGTCCTCTAATCACTTGCCACAGTGTTTAAAAAGTCGTCTCTTCCACCCTCAGCGCTGCATCCCAGGTGAATATGTGGCTGCACACGGCAGCTTGGGAAGTGATGATATGGTTATGATGGATGCGCACAGGGGCGGGTATCAAGTCGGGGCAGGGCACTGGGGATGTGGGGGTTGTC
>OMKZ01022087.1:0-12656 GCA_900302535.1 Neoniphon sammara | reverse complement strand
CCTCCCGCCTCTCCCCCCCCTCAACTTCATGACCTCATCTCTCGCGTGCCGGTTCAAGTCCGCCACCGGGTTCGAGCCTTTAACCGCTCCCCGGCTAAATGCTCCTGCTGGCTTCCAGCAGGAGCACTCGGTCAACATTAGATTAGTTCCAGCACCTTGGTCGGGAGTTTTGACTGCAACACACTGAGGTCTGGACGCTCCTGGCTTTCCCTTGACATCGTGTCTCAAAGTTTATGCGGCCTGCACGCGGGCTTATAGAACGAAGCATTAAAATTTCTCTCTCTTTCCCTCTCTATCTCTTTCTCACTCCCTCCATCTGTCCTCCAGGGTACTTGATACCGTACCAGCCAGCCCCCATGTAAATCACAGGGCCGGGGGTGTAAAACACAAGCAGATGGCTGTTGCCTTTGAATGGCGTCTCTGTGCGATAGTAACTGTATCACTCTTAATTATGGCTGAAATGATCCATTCCTAGGGTGGGGATATAAATCAGGCTCTTTAAAGCACCCTTCTCTCTTTCTCTCTCCTTTTCTCTTTCTTTCTTCTTCACTCTCCGCCTCCAACTCTCTCTCTTTTACGATTTGCACATGAAAAAACAACTTTCACCCATATTAGCCCCCCTCAGAAAGACTAATATTGACGGTGATGAAAGTGCCAATTATGATGGCCGGCTGTTTCCGCCAGTGCTTGTGTAGGTCTGTGTATGCATGCTTGCGAGGGCGTGTGTGTGTGTGTGTGTGTGTCAGTGCGGTGCGTGCTGAGGTTCAAGGCTCAGAGGGGGTGGACATGAGCGTAGCGTCCCAGCTGGCCTACCGCAGTGCCTCTGAGGCAGAACGCTCAGCGGGGTCCCTCCCGCCCGGGGCAAACCAGTTACCCTGCACCGATCCGACACCGCCGGCTGAAAAACGAGCGGGCCAGTGACAGGGCCCGGAGCTTTAATGAGAGGCCAACGCCAGGAATGTACGGGCAGGTTTATTTGGACAAGCGCAGTGATCTGTTTTTCTAGGATCCCTATTATGCCTAATGAACACAAACACAAGAACCGAGAGAGGACGGGACGCCTGGAAAACAAGGGCGGTTTCGCTTCCCGTCGTCTTTCTCGTCGCCTTTCATTCCTTCTGTCTCTCTTTCTCTTTCTTGCTCCATCCCTCTGCTTCTTTTCTCTCCATTCTCCTCCCTTCCTCTGCCTCTGCCCCAGCTGCAGGGCTGAGCCTCCTACGAGGATGACGATCTAGATTTGATTAGGGAGCTGAGCCACCAACACTGAGGCATAACAAGACCTGTTGACTCATATCGACCCAGGAAGAAGCCTTCCATACCGAGACCTCTGTGTGTGTGTATGTGTGTGTACATACCTGTGCGGTTGTACTCCCATGTCAACGGTCACCAGCCGGGGTTTGTGCCATGTGCTACCTATTAGCATGCAGCTGTTATTGCTACTTCGGAGGGAGTTTTTACAAGGCATTAGCCCCGGCCCTGTTATGGGTTGTTAGGCACGGCTGTAGGGGAGAATGTGTCGGTGGGGCCAACGTCAAGATTTGAGGAAGTGCCAGGCAGGCATCGATGAGAGGACACTCACAGGTCAGGATATTAGGCTTGATGGATAGGGATCAGAGGAAACGGCGAATGGCAGGTCAGTGGAGGAAAGGTTGAGGTGTGCGTGAGAGATGAATGTGTGTGTGTGTTTTTGAGAGGGAAATACAGATCACAGAGAAGTGTTATTACGCTGGCTGTTCTGCTGTAAATGAGATTTTTCCATTATTTTTATTTCTATGTTTTTCACGAATATGCTCTATGTGTCATGTTTATAGGGTTCCCAAAGTCCGCTCCAGACAGGGCAAATCAGGGAATTTAATAGATTCTTGGGACAAATCAGGGAATATCATGGAATTTTGTCAGCCTCAATTTAAATAATCCGTAACTAGTTATTCAACAAACATAATATTTATTTTCCATTCTGTTCTGTTTTACTCACTGCCCCTGCAGAATAAAACTAAATAAAAAAAAAATTAATAAGACCTCTGGATCTGAAGTGTGTTTACAGTTTTAGTCAAGTAGTAAAATATCATGTTACATTTATTTAGGTCATGGAATTTCAACATTTTAGTCATGGAAAGCTATGGAAAATTCAGGGAATTTTATATTTGACATAGAGTTGGAGTTATCCCCCATTGGCTCTATTTGTATATGTTTTTCTATGTATCTTTATTTTCTGTTGCTGCAACAACCCAGTTTTCTCACATGGATCATTTAAATTTAATCAGATCTAAGCTAATAGTGTTTATGGGTGCTGTGTGTGCGTGTGTGCATGCATGTGCAAGTAGATCCCTTTGAAGATAAAAATTCCAGATCCCATTTATGGGAGTAAGGGTGTTTAGATGAGGGACTATTTGCAGGCCTAGCAGTAGTGAAACACTGCAGTTCTGCTTCTTGGGCGCAAGGCCTGCACTGGTGTCCTACCCTGCTGAGCGTGTGATCGACACCTGGTCGACCCACATGTTGTCACAAACCAGATCAGGTGCTGTGACTGACAGTGAAACACTATTAGGAGGTCCACAACGCCACATGTGTCCAACCTCTGGCTCAAAACCCTTCCGTCCTCTCCGGGATCACCATCGCGGCGCAGACTGGCTTTCACAGACGCTGTTTTCGGAAAACTCCAGGAATTCGATACAACGCCACATTAAAAATGTTTTTTTCCATGCCCTCCTAGGAAGAAAAAGGAAAGCAGAGGACGGCAAAGAGAAACAGAAAAGCGATGGTGGCCGCAAAATCAGGAGCGTTCCTCTGTAAATATTTGCACTGTAATATTTTATTCCGGTCTGTGTGGAACGCAATCTGATGTACGCCGCTTTCATTCATTGACTGGGAGCATAGCTCTGTTATAAATTTGCATGGGTGCACGTGTGGCGCTGAGAAACTTAAGGTCTTTTCAGACTATAAGCGACACTCCTCCTGCATACCCCTTTACCCGTTTGGATCCTCATGTGAATAGACAGGCAGATCCATGAGTAAACGCCAGGCGCTCTACACAAGTTAACCATAGAAACGGCTTCTGTGCACTACTGTTCCCCTGCTGGTACAACTGTATTTTCTGTTATTGTTGATCGCTAAAGTTAGCTAAATTAGCATAGCTGTAACTTTATAGTCTTACAACTTTATTAGAAACCAGTTATGTATCTCAGCGAACTCACACAATGCGGGGATCTCTCATCATTTTATTGGTGACACTGCGTCACATAGAAAAAAGTTCAAGGTAATTCAACTCAAAGCTCAATCCAACTTGCAGTGGGTGGGCGTGTGTGTGAGACGAGCACGACCGCAACAGTGTCACGGGATTGCGCCCGCATGTTGCTCTGCCTGTGAGATTGCCTCCGAATCTCTACCTGCCCGTTTGTCTCTCCTTGAAAATGAATTACTCTGGCGCGTCAATCGCTCCCCATCTGAAAAGACCATTAGATTGTAACATTATTGATCTCATCAGAGCATACACACTCTCCGTCCATACCCTGACACAATGCTATAAACAAAATTTATATTATATGTTATACACAGCACGACTTTGGGCTCCCATTCCAGTTCAGTTTACTTTTATTGTCCTCATCTGCAAACAGTTTTGGTTTCCAGTGTTCCAAGAGATACTTCAATGCCATAAAAAGACAGCATCCGCAGACACACAATACAACACATAGTGTATATTTATATTCTGTGCAGATGAAACCCAGTTGCGCACCGTAGGCCCAGCCTGAGAAAAACGCCAACAGATGCTGGGGAGGAAACGTGGAGGGAAATACATTGAAGATAAGCCTAAAGAAGAGCAAACAAGATGAGAAGAGGGGTGATAAATGGGATTAAAAAAGAAAAGGTGAAGTTTTGATAGAGGGGCCTGAGAAAAGAAGCTGAGGGAGGAGAGGAGAAACAATTGCAGACACGTTGTGTGATACTGAAGTTCTTTGAATGTGAATTTTATTTTTTCTTCAGTGAAGGGTTTAGGGTTAATGTACTAATGTAGTTCATGTAGAGCCCCAAATCACTGTTTACAGTTTCAGAGGGCTTTAGAGGCCCACAGTGTACAACAAACACAACAGGACGACTCCCCCAGACTGGAACCCTCATACCACGGAAGAAAAACCTCCCCAAAAACTATTAATGCAGTCAGTGAAGGTCCAGACTAGAATAGTAGGGCTGTATATATACGTGTGTGTGTGTGTGTGTGTGTGTGTGTGTGTGTACACATGCTGGTCAGCTTGTCTACCAGTGGATCCTGGCCACAGCGCTCCAGTTGTGTCTCCTCCTCTCTCATCTGCTCCCAGTTAGCAACATCTTGAACGCTGTACTGCAGCGTGCTCCCATGTCATAAAACACACTGCTCCTCTTCTCTCCATACCCTCCTCCTTCTCCTCCTCCTCTCTCTCTTTCTCTCTTTCTCCTTCCTCCCTCCCCCTCTCCTTTGTCTGGCCTGTGGGGTGGAAGATGTTATTCTCACTTTTCTCTCATCCTCAACTACGGAAAAAGCAGCACGCGTCCAGCTGCATCTTGGTCCGGACATGGAGTCGTTAAATAGTTTGAAAAATGAATGTCTCAATGGCATCATTCTTGTCTGCGTCCCGTCTCTTTTTATGTCTGCTCGTGAACGTGTGAAATATCTGAGGCGGCTGAGAACTTCATTACTTTGACTCTGCCGCCGAACGGCACAGAACATCGCTTCTCCCCTCGTGGGACCCCGAGTGTTCACCACCACCCCTCGGAAAGTTTCGCCGTCGCAAACAGCGGCCAAGGTTGCCCCCCTGCCTCCCCGCCCAACCCCTCCAACCATAATCCCTGGTGAGCGATGGTCCAGGGCGGGTGCTGGTTGCCTTTAATCAGAGAGATGTATGGAGGGAGAGCGTGGGCCTAATGACAATTAACACATGCGGCTAGAAGAACTGGCCCTGAACACGTTGGAATCCATCACACAGCGCTTGAAGCAGACACCCCAATTCATAACCATCCTCCCTGTGGTGTCTGCCTTTTCTCTGTCCAGCTCAAAGAAAGAGAATGACAGATTGAACTTATAATAGCATGTATTGCAATGCTTTATATCTCTAATTAGGACAAGGTAAAGTAAAGGCCTTTTGGTTTAAGTCATAACCCTTGTCATTGTGTCTCTCCTCCCCTCAATTCCTCTATCCCTTCTCTCCTTCCAGAGCCTTCTGTCGGTCCACGATACTGTTGCCCAGAAGAGTTACGACCCCGAACTACCTCCGCTTCCCGATGACATTGATGATGATGAGGACTCGGTGAAGATCATCAGGCTGGTTAAAAACAAGGAACCTCTCGTAAGTCTGTTAAAACGGTCCGCTTGTTAAACTAATATGACTTTGATTTCAGGATTTTTAAATAGACCAACTCAGTGGTTCTCAACAAGAGGGTCGTGAGGTCATTTTGGGGAGGCATGGCATGATTGCGAAAAATTGACTGAAAATGCCTTTCTTTTAAAATGCCTTTCTTTTGAAAGGCATTTCTTTTGAATGCCTTCCTTTTGAAAAGTGAATATTTTTGTTATCTAGGCTTCTTCCAAAAATTCTTCCATTTCCAGAACCACAACGGTTGAAAACTACATATTATCCATCAGTTTAATTTGAATACTCCATATATCCAAGCAGTAGTTCACTGATGCGTCACATTCTGTGTGACATCTGACCCTATTATCCACAACACCAGTGAGCCAATATTGTACATGTATTTGAGGTACTTTCTGATGCCTGTGGGAATCTGACCCACAACCTTGAAGTTGTAAGCGCAGCAAAACCAACTACAATTACCCTGCAGTTGGCCCTGTGTATTTTCAGCCAGTCTAGGCTTGGTGTCTGCAAAATGGTTCCTTTCTATCCTAGTCAGTGTTACTCTTTCATTGTAACACGCTTCTCACATCCATGGTCTTCAGACGATGTCCCAGACATCAACAACTTCCCCTGTGCCAGCCCCCGTCTGTCTCGGCCCCGCGCCCCAACTGTACAGTAGTGGCATCTTGGCCCGGATTCTCTATTTCACTCTTCCCCTCGACATCCTGGGCGTCTGTCTGCATCGGCTCCTGAATGCCATACCATGCATTCCCCTGGCCCTTTTGGCTGGTCAGGCCTTCCCGCCTCTGGGCAGCTGGATTGGGTAATTGTAACCCCACCAACCCTACTTGGTGCTGGTTTGTATCACACTGCCTACCGCTACTTTTTTCAGTGTTGTTGCCCGATAGTCTGTGCTTTGTTTATTTTTTGTTATTCCTCTACTCTTGTATCTGGGGCACTCTTTGTATCTCTCCGGGCTGACCTCAGTGTCCTGCAACTCACAAATACTCTAGCACTTATGTCCTTGATGGCCTGTCAGAGACCTCTGTCATCATAGCACTTTGTTGTGTGCTGAAGTCCCGCCCATCTTTGATCTGGTCTCGACTTGTCCAGGCCCCGGCTGCCTCTATTTTCACTTTGCGGTTTTCACCCTGACCACCATCTTGGCTCCAGGCCGGCTCGCTCCCCTCATCACACCCCAGGGAAACGAGAACACACCTAAGCCATTTTTGGGTTCCTGCCTCTTGCATGTTCCGTAGAGCTGGTGAGTGTAATAATGTGGCTTGGAGGAATTCTCGCTCACTCTCACGACACACATTGTCGCAGGCACTTCCTGCTCCAGTCCCTCCTGGGCCTGATGTTGGATCACATTCCCTGAAACCATAATGTGATTTACACCCAGCCCCGGTCAAGTTAATCATCTGGCTGTGTTATTCCATTACACGACTTGATTCTTTTCTGTCTAAGTGATTTGGCTCCCAAGAACATCTGAAACACACATTTACGATGTGTGATATTGTGTAGTATTGCACAATACTAAAGGTGCTAATTATGTAGAATCTATTTTGGTATTGCTGTAGTGACTTGGTTTTAGTTTTTTTTTACTGTAGGGTAGAGGTGCAAAGTGTGAGTGGTGTGTGTTTTGAAGTGACTATATTTAAAAGGAGTTGCTATGCTGCTTTCAGTCTTACGTTAGGGACCGATGTGGGGTCAGTTTTGTCATTGCTCCCCTAATGCCAAATTGTATGCTTTATCTTAATACATTATATCATCAGTACCATGAAATGAGTTGTAATAGCAACTCCTGCAAACTGCTTTCTGCCAGCATATTTAATCATTAATTCTCACAGATTTGGATGCATAACTAATGGGGAATCAACTAATGGTAAATTGCACCAAATGAATGCACAAACCTCATCATTGGAACTTTGATTCATAAAAATAATAGCAAAAGTCACTGAATGAGTTACTGTAAATAATGAAAAATTAATATCTACATAGAGCGTCTTACAGAAAACTCTTGGAAAGCCAATCCCAACCATTTCCTGAGGTGGGACTTCATCCTAGTGAGCAGTATCTGTCTTCACACCGCCTGACAAACCCAATGGGAACAGCAGCCCGTTATTTACTGTGGCTCTCTTTAATTTTGGCCTGATGGTGGTGGGGACAGTAGTTGGATTCCTTTGCAGGGCTGCACTACAAGTGATTTTTGTGAAAACAAAACATACCAAAAGACTGCTATTATGGCTGCGTGCCATCTCAGAAATGTCACGTCTGATGGTGCTATATTTGTATTTTGGGCACAAAGAGAAGATTGAGTTAAAGCACCTTAGATGATTAGAAGGATAGACTACACACTGGCCTCTCTGTGGTCTGGTAGGCTTAGATCTGTGGTTGCCTCAAAGACACACTCGGTGCCTATATCTTCCACTGTCCTGTCTGCAGTCACACGCCTTTGGTCAGAGCCTACATACTGTCAAGGCATAACATTTTCTACCATAATGGTGGCTATGGTCGATGTCTCCCTCCATGCATTTATCCTGTGTCAAACCAATACATTTGTTTCCTTAAAGGAATATGTCAACGTTTTGGGTAAAATACCATTTTTCCAATTTACCCAGACTGTTAGATACCATTTTGACATTTGTACGTCCACTGGTTTGGTTCCTATGGGTAGCATTTTGTGTTAGCTTAGCATAAAAACTTAAAGTCTACAGGAGTCATTAGCCTAGCTCCGTCAAAGTGAAAAAATGAACCTTACAGCACAATGTATCATGTATTTGAAATACAAGTCTTGGAATATTTTTTTGAAAATGAGAGTTGTTTTAGGGGAACGTAGATGATAGGAACTATAACCTCTGAACACAGATGGAAGGATACATGAGTTCAGCGGTGAAAACAACTTGTTTTTAAAAATAAATATATTCCAAGACATGTTTTTCAAGCACAAATGGTGCTTTGTGTAAATAAGACAGCTTCGGAGTTGCTGCAAGGTTTATTTTTTCACTTCGACGGAGCTAGGCTAATGACACCTGTAGACTTCAAGCCTTTATGCTAAGCTAACATTAAATGCTACCCATAAGAACCGAACCAGTGGACGTGCAGAGGTGAAAATTGTATCGAACATCTTCGTCTCAGTCTGAGTAAATCGGAAAAAGAGTATATTGCCCAACATGTTGGAGTATTCCTTAAATGCCTATACTTTAACCAAAAGAAGTCTTACATTTTCCATCTCATGACCACTGAAGAAGTAATATATTTTAAAACAGATTTCACTTGAGTAGCTACTAGTTACCAGACTATTCCTTGTAACATTCCTGAGTTGAGAAGGGTAGAAAAACTAGCAGTTGTCAAACAATTACCTTTGAAAATGGAGCAAAAGTGCAGCAGTAATTCAGCAAGCATGCAGGAAAATTGGGATTTACTGCAAAGCCTACGTCTGTGGAGCCATACGATTAATAGTCCTTACTGAAAGCTTGTGTGGCCCTGTCACCCACAGCCGTGAAGTTACTCTGTTTTTGAGGCAATAGAGTTTGACAGTAAATTTTAAGGTTTTGTGTTTATCCCATCTACCTCTAGCCTTTGTTAATGTCGGGCATTGCCGTCCTGTGTTACTTTGAGGGGAAACGGCCCATAATGAACAGTTACACTGTGTCCATTGAGGAAGCAGCCATCAGGTCAGATGTTCACGGTGAAGTCACAGCCATTACGCTAACCAATAAAAAGCCCTCTAATTGTGTAGGGTCCTCATTCACTGCCGGATCAAATTGATTTGGATTTGCCCTTTAACTCACAATTCCATATAATCAGCCTGAAATTCTCAAGCTTGACATCATAACATGAGGGCTGAGCAATATCTGGCTAATTTCCTTTCCCTCTCGCATCCCTCCTGCCTCTTCTCTTTCATTTTTTTCTCTCTTACTCTCTGTCTCTATCTTCTCTCTCCCTGTCTTGCTTTGTGTCGCACTTTCTCATGCCATAGTTCTTGATGGTTTAGGAACTGTGCTGTAGTTAGCACGCAGGCCCCATTCCTAGTGACTCATCCATTAAGTTAATTGTGATTAGTTGAGTGGATTGTATTCAGTAGCTCTGATTAATTGCTATCATTTTTCAGGCCGTGACTTCATGCCGTATTTCAGCAAAACTGTAAAAACTC
Source organism: Neoniphon sammara (assembly GCA_900302535.1). Classification (NCBI taxonomy): domain Eukaryota; kingdom Metazoa; phylum Chordata; class Actinopteri; order Holocentriformes; family Holocentridae; genus Neoniphon; species Neoniphon sammara. Next base: position 3,176 of record OMKZ01022087.1, on the reverse strand, counting down.
GATCTTCCAGGACAGCCTCCCTCTTCTTCCCCCTTTTCTCTTGTACTCCCTGCTCTCCTGCTGAAACCCAAACTGGCTGATTTATTAGCTCAAATGTCAGGACAATGAAATAATTGGGTTTGGAGAGCGGCATAAACATGTGGGCGCATTAAAAAAAAAAAAAAGGTAAGCCCAGCCACGTCTTTTTATTGAAAGAATGTGTTATTTTGGATAAGGTTTCGGGAAGGAAGGGAGGGGAGGGGGGTCTAAATTTCAGCTTTCAGAACTTTGAGGGGGTTGCGTCAGGGTTTGACTTGGGTATGTGGCGGTGCTGAAGATATACCGGTGCATTTTGCCTGTGGTGATAAAGGGCTTCAGCGCAGACTGACTAATAGGAGAGCTGTAGACAAAGGCTGCAGGATGCCAGAATGCACTGGTGTTACACAATTCCTCTCCCCCAGCCAGAAAACCAAGAGCCAGGAGCTTGGAGAGAGAAAACTGCAAAAAAAAAAAAAAAAAAAAAAATCACACTGCAAAAAATGTCCACCATAACAACTCTTTTAATATAGTATCAAGTATGGCAAACATATTTTTCTTAAAATCTGTCTGTGGGCTGAGATCATTTCAGTTGTTTCCAACGGATTCAAGAGTTTTTTCATGCTAGTGTAATGAACTCCATATTCTGTATTGCATCCAAATAGTAGAATTTTGAGTATGAGACTGAATGAGGCTAAATTTTTTGCAGTGCTCCAGCTGCAGCATCATGCCAGAGCATCTTGGAAAATAAAAAAAATCCACTCTTAAAATACCTTAAGTAGTAAAGGAAGACTTAAAAAGCCCGCAGAACGGTGTACCGCAGCTGCTCAGGGTGACCATCGGTATGATGTGAGAACATTAGAGTCTGACAAGCCTGCTGTGGCGGGCTCTGTTCCTCTCATTTGGATGTTCCTGAAAACCCTGTGACGCAGATGTAAATAGCAGACTGGAGATGCTCACTAAGTATACCCCCGCTGTTTTTACGTGCGTTTCACAGATCACTTGCTGGCTCGCTCAGTGCCACTCTGTCGGTGCCTGCCCTCGGCGCTGTTGGAATATCGCTCATTCACTTCTCTCGCTCAGTTCATCTCTAGCTGTCCTCCTGCTAGCATGCCATCCCCTCTTTTTCTCCCTCTCACTCTTTCTCACACTCCCTAGTTCAGTTCTTTCCCCTGTTTTTGCAATCAGGCCCGTTTGTCCTTCCCTCGTTTGTTTTTCTTTTGTATCTGTTTGGTAATGCCTTATTTGAAGCGGTGCTCGTAAAATATTATAAGGCATCATAAATGCATTGTAAGCACATTGTGAGTACATGATTATTACTTTAATTAGAACATCATGTAATAAACGAAATGCATAAAGACCTTTAGGAGTTGAATACTTGTTTGCTGATGTCTGACTGATGATTATATTGTTAAAAATGGTTGTTTTTGTTTCTAAAGGGCTTATAATCTGTTTGTAATGCATCCAAATGTCCTTAAAGTAAAGGTTTAGCCTTTGTTCATTGTCTACCGTCATGTCTGTTGATGCAGTTCAGAATAATAGACAGTAGTGCACCTTGCCACGTTCCCGTCATACGTTTGGCCACTGAAAGCCATCACCGGTGAAAACTTTGACACTCCATCTATCCCTTTCATCCTTCATCCTTCCATCCCAGGTTGTTAAGCATCATTAGCAGCCGTAAAAATCCCCGCCGCCAGGAATGTGACAGGATCGATGTCAGGCCCTCTCCTCCTCCCTCGTCTGTGTTGATGCACGCCGAGAATTGGTTTTCCCATTACGACTGGGTGCCATCGGGTGCAGCTGAATGGAAAACTGTGGGCGGCAGGACCCGTGCCATCCAGCTGGCAATGCCAGCCTAGCGTCCTGCCTGGCACCGCCTCGCACCAATCAATACAGCTATGCCACTACTGGGCACAGCCACCCAGCCTCAGCAGCCGCTGGATAGCAGCACATCGGCTGGACTTCTCATTAAAGAGCCACAAATAGCCTTGGTTTGAATTTAGAGCTATAGTAGTCTCTCCATGTACAAATTTAGATGACATGTCCAACATTATTACTGTAAAGTCTCCAGCTGCATGATTGATTTTGGTTGGTATTTTTTTATACTTAATAAGTGAGCTGATAATTGCGACGAGACAGGAAAAGTCTTGCGATCGATTCGGTTTGTGACGTCTTCTTCTTGTCGTTCACCAGAACCCGCCCATCAGATTTAGTTTTTCCATGAATGGCAGCCGCTGGAATGAGCCATTGGCAATTTGACATGCCATGCTTTTCCCATATGCAGCAGGACCTCTTCTCCTTTCTGACACAATTAGGGCGGCTGGATCGCGGCGTGCTCTGATCTCATTTGTCTGGGAGCCTTTCACGCATGCATCCAGTCAGATGGCTTCCCAGTGGAGTCTAAATACCATTCACTTTGTTATGTCGGTTATGTTGAGCTGGCGTCAGTGTAAACACACTCGTAAGTGCACGACGGATAAAACCTGAGTGTTGCTGAAAAGCACGGCAAGAAGCTATTGATTGAGACAGTTACCAAAGGAAGAGTCTTGATAGATTTGTGCGGTTTAAAAAGATAGTTCTCTATTGTCTGTTTACATCAGAATGTGGAAAGCAAGGAGAAAGTAATGACACTGGCTGGGGATTAATGGAGCAGCTAATGAGATTAGAGCAGACAGCACACATGTTAGTGTTTTGCAGATAGAGCCATGTGCTTTAAAAGCAATACATCTTTCATTTGATGGATTAGGCCGCAGTGTTTTGGGAGCGCTGCAAAGGAAGATGGAGTACCGCACTCTTAAACATGAGGACAAGTGGAGAGCACTGGTGGTGTTGGACCGGCTCACTCTTACGTATTTTGTGTGTGTGTGTTTGTGTGTGTATGCGCGTGTGTGCATGCATGCGCCCCTGACTTTTTCCTTACACTAGTATTTGTGTTATTGTGTGTATGTGTGTATGAGTGAGTGCATGCGTGTGTGTGTGTGTGTGTGTGTGTGTGTGTGTGTGTTGTGTGTGTTATGTGCATTTCATTTGTGTGTGTATGTATTTGAGTCCTAGATTCAGCTTTAACGTGTGTCAGTGTGTGTGTGTGTACAACTGCTTGACCCTTTCCCTGGAGCATCTTTGTGTTTGTATTGGAGTGTGTGTTTCTGTGTGCACAGGTG
>OMKZ01022084.1:37943-49077 GCA_900302535.1 Neoniphon sammara | reverse complement strand
ACTGGATGAGAAAGAATTATTTACAACCAAATTTTTCAATATTTTAAAACATATTTTTTATTATTCAACTCCCAGTTCGTATGGGAAACCAGCTATTGAAATTTGAATGTGTTCATATAGTAGAAACATACTTTCTCAAATACTGGAACCAAATTTGTTTTTCCTCTTTTGGTAATCACAAATTCCCGAGGGGAAATTGGTCTTGGACTCATGTAGCTACCAGTGTGTTTTTCCTTGTTTGCTTTCCATGTTGCTGAAGGGGGAATAACATGTCTTGCGGCTGTGCTGCATTAAGGGCCATTGAGGCCACTGATGGTGAGGAAAGTAGCATTTCTTCTTCTTCAAAATGCATTTCTCCCCAAATGATGGTTGAACATTTGGCACAAAATGGTCAGTCCAAAAAAAAAAAAAAAAAATTCTCTGCTATTTTGGCAGGGGCTATGGTGGAAAATATCTCAATGTGATGCTATGTCATCTATGTTTGGCCCGATATCCAGTGGAAAAAAAAGAACCCAGGATTGGACCCAGGATGCTAAAGTGCTTTAGTTTGGATTTTTCCTTTAATGCTCACACCAAATTATTTTACATCCAATTGAAACATGAATGCTGCCACTATCTCTTAAAATATGTTGTCTTGATGGGGAGATTTTTGGCTTTCCCTGCCATGCTGACATATCCACCAGGTGGTTTGCTGAACATGCAGGTGTGGATTGTCAGGGTGGGTGATAAATATGTGCCTCTTGATTAACATGCTGATTTTTTATTGGCTGAGAACAAAGCGTCTTGATAACCGCAGCCCCTTTAAATTATGAAATGTTCAAATGACAGCATTTTTGCCCTCTCTGATTCTAGTACCATTGGGGTTTATGAACAAGAAGCACAATCTTTTATCGTTAATATTTGGTGGGGAGTGTGTGCGCAAAATATTGATCAGCCTTTTAATCGGATGCTATTTTCCTCACTTTTTTTTGAATTGTGGTGCTGTCACAGCCGCTGCTAACGTGTTGACATTGATTAAAGTGCCAGCTAAGAGAAGTGTGAAGCAGTGAGAGATGCATGGGCTTTCACCCAGGGCCAACGACGAGTCCACAGCACAATAGAATGAGATGCCACTTTTGGTCCCACTGACATGGACGGCTCACTCCGTCTGTTCCAAGGTTAAATCTCGCTGAAGGTATCTGACGCAATTTCCGCAGCCACTCATGCCAATATGCCACATGGGGGGGAGAGGGAATCCTGTATGCTCTGAGATGTCGTGAGAAAACACAAAGAAAGGGAATAATAAAAATATCATTGTTAAAAATAACATCTGTTGTTAGAAATGAACGTTTACATGATGCCTAAGATGACAACAAATGTTGAGCAGCAGATGTGTCTTCCTCCAGATTTCTCCAGAACTTATTTTGGATAGGAAAACCTCAAATCTACCTCAAACCTACCTCTACCTCAAGTTATTATCAGCTAATACAATGAACACTTGGCAAATTCAATAACAGCCATTACAGACATTGTTGTTAGGGCTCATTTTTGTTCCACTGTCAAAGAAATTTTTGTTCTCTCTACAAGATCTTGAAAAATAGCATCTTAAACTTTTTGTATTTCTCAAATGAGCCAACATCATGTCATCTATTGTTTCAGGGAACCTGCAGCTGAATTCCCTTGACAACAAATGTTGAGCAGCAGATATGGCGCTGACCAGACTGCCGACAAATGGTGACTCAAACTAGGTGACAAATGGTGATAAAAAAAACAATAACAAAAGAGCCTCAATGATAATTTATTCGAAAAGCAGCTGTAAAATCCTCTGTCATCACCGTGTATGAAAAATAAATAAATAAAATAAAACAATACCAGCATTTCTATTACTCAGAGCAACTTTACATATCCAAGCACAGTCGAACATTGATGTGGATTCTAAATCACATCAGAAGCAGTACAGAGCTACCAAAGCCTAAACGCCTTTTTAAATAAATACAGTTATTGTTCAGCTTGTGAATATTAGTAGCCTATAGTGTTTTTTTTTAATCTGATTCCATTACCTTGAGATTTATTAGATAATTGCACAATTTATTGGTAGGTTGTGAAGTGCATACAGTGAAATTTGAATGTGTTCATATAGTAGAAACATACATTCACAAATACTGGCCCTGACCCTGACCCTAACCCGAGGGGAAATTGGTCTTGCACTCATGTAGCTACCAGTGTGTTTTCCCTTGTTTGCTTCCCATGTTGCCGAAGAGGGAATAACATGTCTTACGGCTGTGCTGCATTAAGGGCCATTGAAGCCACTGATTGGTGAGGAAAGTAGCATTTCTTATATTGTTGTTGCCTTTTAGTCTTCCTTTTTTTTTTGTTGTTCATCTCTGTAGGACTTTAAGGACACATCCTGTTCCTGGGCAACAGTGACAAGCACTTGGATATCTGCATGAAATAGTTTGGTAGAAGTAAACAAGCAGCACAGCACAACAGGTTAATTATAGACTAATGGTTACATTTACACAGAGGCAAGCATTATCCCTGACCTAATCCATTAACCTTAAGTACAAATCTGCTGAGTTAAAGTGTCATAGTTTTCCACTGGGGTTTTGCTTGGTGTGGTGAATGGCATGCGCTGAAGTGTGGAACTGCCTCTCTATTAAAATGTCATTAGTATCCACAGTTTAAGGGCAGATATTTTAAAGCTGCTACCTGGTAGAATTTGAAACTTGATGACTTTGGCGACCGCTTGAGTCCTTTTGTGGCAATGATTTACATCACTGTCGCAAACACGACTTGCCACTCGTCCTTCCCCATCTGCAGAGAGAAGACACATTTGTATAGAGAGCTAGGAGCTAATGTGACACGGCCATAATGCAAACTGAATAATGGAAGTGGAATAAACTTGTGGAAGGATGTGAGTTATTTTTTCCAGTGGCACAAGATATATTGACGGGGAGCCAAATCGGGTCAGTCAGTCGATCAGTGACTCAAACCTCAAGAAGAGTTGCTGGTCTCTCTCTGTTGGCTATTTTAACTGTCACTAAATTGAGCAAGAAAAAAAAAGAAAGAAAAAAAAATCTGTAACAGGGATGGAATTTATGGCCTGGCACAGCCATGATTTTGTTTCCGTTGTTCACTTCACAAATCAAAGTCTGGGCTGTGGTTCAAACCTTTTTGTATTGTATTATTGTAAAAGAGGCAGCAGTAACGGGCGTTACAGGTGATTGGACCATCCATCTATCATTAGCTACACAAACTAGCTAGACAAACGTTACTATTTGTTGTATGAGAGCGCCTCCGCCGAAGACAGACATTAGCAACTGTTAACAGCAATAAATTGCTAGCTTGTTAGCTTGCTGGTACACGATTCTTGACATTTTTTTGAGGAAAATCTACATTGATATCCTGTTGTTTCTCTTTTCCAGTTCAGTGGCTTCAAGTAACATGTCGGTTGGAGCGTGGCCAGATGGTTTGATGAGTCAGAAGAAAATTCACTTGTGAGATCACCTGGCTGTGAAAGGCTATGGAATTTATTAAGTTCAGGCAATACTAATGAAACAATTTAGCTAACAGGCGAATGTAACTGAAAGGCAGCTACCTTAGTGGAGCCTCACTGTGCAGTAGAGTGGATCTAGAGTGTACGTGTTCTTCAATACACTGGTGAATGATTATTATCGCATACATAGCTAGGAGCTATGGAACTGAACATGCTGTTATGAATCCCATAACAGCTCTTGTGGGCAAGATACGCCCACAAGCGCTGTGATTGGTCAGATAATACTGCCCCCCTACTATTGCCCATTCGCTAACAGCCTTGATATGATAGCCCTGAAACCTCTTACCTAACCATAACCCACCTAAGCTTAACTCCTGTGGGCATATCTCGCCTAGAACTGTATTAGAATTCATAATAAGGTGAACTGGACAGCATCTGTACTCGTGTATTTGCTTGCATACAAATACAGAGTGAAGCAGTCCTCTTCATGTTTTGCGCCCTAAGTCACTCCTGCACATTTCATGCCAAATTGTACCTGGGGACACACGGGGTAAACACACAGAAAACAGCACACAGAATGAGCAGAATTTCACAGTGATGGTCTCATTCCCTTTTATTTTGCAGTTAAAACAAATTTGAGAATGATATATACGAAAATGCTCTACATTTAAGGACTGCAAATAAAGAAATATTTACTTAAACAAGCAGGCAAGCAAACAAAGACTCAAGCAAGCAAACAAGCAAAGAAACACAGGATGGTTGGAATGTATAGTAAAGCCCATGGAGCCCTACCTTTGCCTGAAGCCCGGGATGCATGGCTGTTGACTGTCTTAAATGTGTTCAATCTGGATTGTTAAACATTATGCTGAAATTTCATGTCATTTGATGCTCCCAGTATTATATGTTTAATAGATCATTACATGGATTCTGGCCAATTTCATTGTTGTGCAGATCTGCATTAGCAATTATTTCTAATGCAGGCCATTACAGAAGAAGAGAGGGCGAGGCAGCAGGCAAGAGAGGGAAAGAAAGAGAGCTTTGCAACAACCTTTATTCAGAAATAGTCGTGTTGGATTTCAAACCATGGATAGGAGGAATTCCATGTTTTTTCCAAAGCCTTGAACAACAATCAATTATGTTTGTTTTTGCTTTCTCGGAAATACATCAATACCGATTTCTATTGGAACAAAACGATGATTGCTTATCAGCACCTCAAAAGAGCATGACCAAACATGCCCATCACCGACGGAATGAGTTCTAATTTAAACACCGCAGATTTCTTTGATTTTCTCAAAAAACAAATTTACTCGGATCTCATTACCAGATAACCTTTAGTGCAATATAGAGAAAATACTTTGTTGGAGGTTTGCGAAGCGTAGAGAATTGATTTGATTTATTTTAAGCTTACAGTCAAATATCAGTGGAGGTTTCCAAAGCATGTCAACAAATATAAGCCTTAATAATTGCAGCATGGCAATTAACCTCTACTTGCTCATTCTCTGACAGTCTGACACTTCTTTCTAGCATACTGACGAGAGAGTACTGTACAGCTGCGATAACACTGACAGCAGTGGATACAGAATGAAGACCTTCTTTTTAATTTATCAGTCCAGATGGTGGAGTTGCGGCTCCAGTGCTAAACCACGACAGGAGGGGTTGTGTTGTAGGGGTTTTACTCTCTATACTAGTCATAAAGCGGCCTTGGAGTCTTTTTCTCCTTGTAATTCTATCCAAATGCGACCCCTCTACTTCTTCCTCTTCCTGCTGGTTGTAAAAAGGTCTGGCATTCACTGGTTCTCTTTCTCCTATACATTTGCTGAAGCCTGAGAGAAAAGGACGAGCGTTTCTCTGAGAGCTGTCACCGAGGACTTAAGTTATGACGTTTCCCCTCCCATCACATGAACTTCAAGTGACTCAACCTCTGAGCTGTTGACTTTGAGGGTGAGCGGGAAATGAATATTGATGCAGGTGCTATCTAAAACTGTAACCGGGTGTGCCGTAATGATGGAGCAAATATTTAAAACAAGGTCGCTGCATGCAGCATGTGGCTTGAATCTTTAAGGAGACACTGCTTCGCCAATCTCTTTCCTGCAACCACCCCTCACCACCAGTGCACATACACACAGCCTCCCTATATCCCTAAATTGCGAGTCTTTCCCCTTAAGTCCCTTTAATGAAGTCAAATTGTATTGTGCTGCAGGAAAAACACGTTAAGGTTGCATTTTAACCCAGGCACATCACCTTAACCTCATGCACAACTTCTGTTTTCGTTATTATCTTGATTATAGTTCTACCAGAGATCATTGCATTATTGCTGTTTTGCAAGGTTACATTGGCCAACAATCCCTCCACTGATGAGCCCCTGCTGATTTATGATTACAGTCTATTCAGCTCGTCGATGCCAAATGCAGACATCTTGTAAGAGCCTGTGCATCCCACGGTAGATGTAGCATTATCGTCAATTATATGCTAATCGCAAATGGGAATGCATTATCTCTGGATGATTTGTGTCAGTAATTAGATGCCAAGAGGAAGGATGGCTCCGGATGTTTGATATGGCAGACCCACAGCCCCAGTCACTGTCTAGCAGGTAAATTGGGATGTGCTTCTAATGGCCCGAGCACAGACAAGAATAGTATCAGGTGTCCAGTCCAAGGCTCCTCTCGCTACTTCTTCACCGTAATGTGCATTTGCTCTCAAGTGCTGTCATTGAACAATGCAATAAAGGTCATTGGATACCCCAGTGATAGAGATAATACGCAGCTAATAAAGCCATAAAGTGGAAAGTGGAATAAAGTTGTTAATGATGCAGTGCTGTTATTGTTAAGCAGGTATAAGAGTAATAAAATGCACCAACTACAAACCCAGGACGGCTTATTCGTCCCTTAAATTAATCTCAAATCAAAAGAAATAAACATGCTATATGACTTTAGATGCTGCACTTAGCAAACTCATTTGCATCTGGAATCAATATTTATAAAACAATGTAATGCGTATCCCACTGATAGCCTAATGTTTGTGTCCAGGAGAGCATTAGAGGAGGATGCCAAGTGCCTCTTGTGCTCTCAGCATGGGTGCTTAGCATAGACAACCAGCTAAGCACATCCTCTTCTGTGGCATTTAGTGGGAGTTGGTAGCAGCAGACAAGGCCAACTACTGTCATTTTTTTTCCCCTTCCTCATTTCAGTCATTATCTGACATCATCTCAAGTAGCTGACCGTGTATCAAAAGGCTCTGTCGCAGCTTCAGTGGCAGTGAACAGAAACGAGTCTGGGACCTGCAGACTATTTAAGCAATAATCTACAATAGGCCATGCTTTACAGTGATTTTTACAAGCAGTAAAAAGGCGTTTTTGCTGAAAACCCTCCAAGCTGTTCCAGAATCACTGTACAGAATTGGGCCTTGAATTGCTTTTATAAAACAGGAGAAACACTCCATGGCAGGAAAGAAAGGTAGCAAATGTTCAGTAAATCTTTTATCTTTGTTTGCTGACAGGCCTAATTAAATAAAAATAGAAATCGTTATACGCCTGGCAAGCAATAAAGTTCCTGAACAGCAGAAAAATAGCATGTCAGTAACTGTCATGCAGGCGGAGATGTACTTTATTGGGATATTTACAGCGGCTTTTGTTTGTTTTAGCTTACTATTCGATAATTTGGAGTCTTCTTTCCACTGTAATACAAGGCTGCATCTGTCCGGATGAAAGTTAGCCATGTGTATATGTGCATGCCTTTGAAAAGATGACAAGGAAATGGCATCCTATGGAAAAGTGAGAGCGATTGAAAAATGTAACTAATTAGTTGTGAAGTTTGCTCCATGATGCCTCACACGCTCCCCTCTGAATTGTTCTAAAGCACTGTTCTGTTTATAACAATCCTATTCTTTTTTTGATGAGGACCTCATGGGAGTATGGGTAGATTTCTGCTTGTATTAATACTGCTGAGGAATTAGTTTTCCATTTTGTCTTGGGGGTTGTTTTAAAAGACGTTACTCATCTGACTGTCTATAATAAAATTAATTACAATAAAAAAAAGCACAGGAAGTGAAAGAATCAAATTATCATTTAAAGTGAATGTCAGGGCAGGCGCTAACGGCGAAACTGAATTGCAGTTAGGAATGAGGAGCAGATGGTTGGTTTGTGTCTCTTTGTGCTTTCTTCAAAAAAAAAAAAAAAAAAAAAAGTTGACATATTAACAGCTGCTGCCAGCAAACCAGGATAACTGTTATAAATAAATGTCTTTAAAGTACATTATGGAGAAAGATATTGGAAAAAATCCAACAACAGCACATAGAGATATGGTCTGTCAAAAAAACAGATTTACTTGTGAATGTGGATTTGAATTTATTTCACCATGCAGTAATACAGTGCAGGCAGTGGCCCTACATTTCTGGACCAGGGACAAAATAAAATATAAACTGGTGAGCTCTGTTGAAAACCATTTCAGTACTCCAAAGGTCAAAACAGTTGACAAATCAAAAATTAAATGGCAAATTAAATGTGAACTCACACTGAGTCATACATTTCTAAGAGAAAAAGTCTCCCATGAGGAAGGATAAGCTAAGTAGCAAGGGGTTTAAGCAACAAATTCTTTCAAATTTACAATTCATAACTAGACCATGATGAGAACATTTAATGGCTGCATTTAAAAAGAGGGGATGGCTTGAAATTATTGAATTACTGCAACTGTGATTGCTATCTTTTTCAAGTCATTTCAGTTCAGTGACAAAGCTGGGAGCCGCCTACTGGCCACAGGATGAGATGCACCCACTGGTGTCGCCTAATGGGCCGGTCTGGCTCCACTACATTTGCAGAGAAATTCTCAATTTTCAACCCAGCACAAGGCTATTGGCACCTGTCCTTGTCGCTCATCTTCCACATGATGCACTGACTAATCTACCTTACCCTTCCCTACCTGCAAATGTGTTTAGTGAAGGGCAGATAAGACCCGTCACATATGAAATCTATTTTTCCTCCCACATCACCTTACTGGTAATGTCCTGACTGATGTAATAGCCACAGCTGATGTTGAGACATGAACAGGGGAAGGAAGTTAATAGAACATTCCTATCTCATTGCATACATTGAGCCGACTGATTTAGAACCGCACTGCCAGATCCAAGAGATTTTTGCATGTCCACACACAAGGCTGATCACACTTTTACATTGTTATTGGAGCAATTTGCAGTGATTTTGAGTTATTTAACATTCCATCGAAATGTGTATCAGTATTATTACACATTGCGATTGCGGTCTTTCTTGCATTTAAAAGACAATCAGCACAGTCAGGCAGTGTCTCACATAACATATTAGCTGGCTTTATTGTGCATAATGCAGACGTGACGCACACCGCCATGATGATTGTTATCCCTCAGCTTTGTCTAATGTGCATTCCTTAGGCTGACACTGTAAAGTGTGTTGCAGGCCTTGTAATTCACTGTGACAGCTTCTCTTATCAACTTAGATGAACTAATACAGCCCTCTTCCTTATCAGGTTGCATGCAAAACTACATTCAAGTCATCTTTTGATGTTTTTTCCCCATAAAAGTAATCTAAGAACATTGAGGGACACGTGGTGGTCTGAAGTGGAATATTTAGTCACATTCACCAGAAATTGTTGACCTTATAAAAAGCAACTCCATATGCAGTTTTTAAATGTTTAACATTATTATGAAGGATTATTGAGTTAACTCCACATTTAGGAGTATGAATAAGCTAAACTGATATTTGTCAGTTCCTGAGCACCTGATAATTTACAGATGATTAAGAACGACATGCTGAATCCATGCTGCCTGCAGAGAGACACCAGGTGTGCATCCTGCATGCAAGACGCCATTAATGATTTTGAAGAATTTAAAGAGAAACATCCCCAACTCACCGCAACAACAGAATTAGATCATGTTCATCTTTTGATCTTGTACTGTTTTGTTCAGATGTCCCCTATGTGCAAGTTCTTCCTCAAAATTAGGAAAAAGAGATCCACCAAATCTGATGTCATCGAACAACACTTCCCAGAGCTGCTTCGCTGGCTGTGCATGGGGGACCGGCTTTGTGGACACTACATGGCACCGAACCCAGGTTGATTTTCCAGGGATATGGTTGCATTTTCTGGTTCAGGGCTCTTAGCACTTCAGTGAAATGAAGTCCATGTGGGTGTAAAAGCTCAAATGCACAAAGTCGTAGCCTCCTATGTATTGTCACTGGACTGGCTCCAGAAAACATTTCTTGACAACAGAGGAAATATTCAACTTCAACTACTGCTACTTTTACTACTACTACTACTATTACTATTGCTACTAATACTACCACTATTACTATTGATACTACTACTACTACTACTAGTACCTGCATTTGAACTTTGAGCATTATATTAATAAGCTCATTCAGTCATGCATGGACCTTATTCACAGCAGCCATTCTGACATGAAATAGCAGGTAAACACAGGTGTTACTAATGACATTAATGAAGGTTCTGTTCTATTTATGTACAGAACCTTCATTAATGTCATTAGTCACACCTGTGTTTACCTACTATTTCATGTCAAAATGGCTACTATTGCAAAAATCAGACATTTATTAGCAGCTAAAGAACTGTAACTATTAATGAATCCCTTCATTCTCTTTCATTTAGGTTACTGCAATTTGCTCTTTACTTGCATGAAACAATCTGCTCTGACTCGGCTGCAGCAACCAGGATGTTAACTAAAACTAGTCGTCAGGCCTACATCACTGCAATTCTTGCCTCCCTTTACTGGCTTTTAGTAACATTTAGAACAGATTTTAATGTTCTGTATATTACTGATCACGCAGCCTAGCCCCTGCTTATAATACAGAGCTGCTGAGTCCCTGTTCTGCTGGTCGGCAACTCAGATTGTTCAATCAAGGCCTTTCTTGTTTTCCTCACTCTCAAATCCAAATGCGGCTGTGCCTTTGTAATTGTAGCACCCTCACTCTGGAACCGTAAGCTCTGCTGACACTCTTGATTGTTTTAACCAGTTCCTGAAAACTCGTGTTTGCTTGCTTATTTCTCATTCATTTCTGATTATGCCCCGTATTTATAGTCTTCTTTTATGTATGCTTTTCTTTCATGTGAAGCACTTTGTAACTCTGTCTTTTAAAATGTGCTGTATAAATACACTGATTGTATTTATTCAGACTCTACACTTCATTAAAACTTGAAAGACTCAGTTTGCTTCATTAAGGGCAAATATGCGACATATAAGTGTGACAAGAAAAAAGATACAAGTCTGGATCAGGTTTCTGACTTGGTTTTAATGTTAGCAACCACACACTGTGGTAACTAGTGTTTCTGATGCCGAGCATCAAATCATTGCACATTACAAAAGCAGAACAAGGTTAAATATTTTTAAAATATATTAAAAAATAAATTAAAAAAAAGAAAAAAAGGATAAAAGAAAAACAGCATGAAGTCAAGAATGCATAGCAACAAAAGTATTAGAACAGATACAAATGGACAGGCTGAGTGAGAAAATAATATGTATGTAATAAAATAATATGTAAGACAAAAACAGAAGCAGAAAATTAAAATAATCAAAACTTTTCCTGATATCCTGAGATCTCATTTCCTGAGATGCTGCTTACAACCTCGTGTATACAGTATCTCTGACCCACATGACATTTCCTGAGCAGTGTTTTATTTT